>JAUJYP020000899.1:0-44518 GCA_030674075.2 Linum usitatissimum
AAGGGCATGCAACGTTGTATGCATGACTTTCTCATACGCCATGCGTGGGGACATTATTAATTGCCGTCCGTCCATACTTCTTATCGGTCAACCATATCATACTGTACTTTCCCACCAAACTCTATGAAGTTTATATCATTTTAGTTCGATTTACTTGACTAATCTGAAAGAATAAATCTAGACATCAAATTAAATATACAATGCAAACCTATCCTCAATTAATATGTTAGCCTCCATATTGTTATTTTATTTTTCCAGCCACATAATTAGATATAAAACTTAAATAGTATTGTCTCCACTAACATCGGTCTAATTACACAAATAATTTTATTTATTTTTAACAAATATATTTTTTTTCAATTAAAAAATAGAATTGTATAATATCACAACTTTATTTAAAGGTTATATACTTTTTGGAAAATATGAATTTTTATATGAAATATAGTTTTACTTACGCATATAATTATAGATATATGAAGTCTATATTTTAGGATTTTAATCTACATTTTAATTCTATATACGACCAATATTATTCGGTTTGATTATTAATTCATCCGTACGTTATTTTGCTACTAATTGTCATATATATATTTTCATTATTATTACAAACAGTTGAAACGGCACAAAACCACGGTTGATCCATCAAATTTCATACCACTAAACTTTCCGATATTTTGGCCGGTACGGTCATTAAAACATTGCTTTTAAGAGGTATCTACTCCATTTCAAAAGTGGAGAATCCCAACTTATTCACTTTTCATAAATATAGCGAACTACAGTGATATGTTAACCGTAAAAGGGCATGCAGCTGTATGCATGACTTTCTCATACGCCATGCGTGGGGACATTATTAATTGCCGTGCGTCCATACTTCTTATCGGTCAACCATATCATACTGTACTTTCCCACCAAACTCTATGAAGTTCATATCATTATAGTTCGATTTACTTGACTAATCTAAAAGAATAAATCTAGACATCAAATTAAATATACAATGCAAACCTATCCTCAATTAATATGTTAGCCTCCATATTGTTATTTTATTTTTCCAGCAAGATAATTAGATATAAAAATTAAATAGTATTATCTCCACTAACATCGGTCTAATTACACAAATAATTTTATTTATTTTTAACAAATATTTATTTTTTGAATTAAAAAATAGAATTGTATCATATCACAACTTTATTTAAAGGTTATATACTTTTTTCAAAATATGAATTTTTATATGAAATATAGTTTTACTTACGCATATAATTATAGATATATGAAGTCTATATTTTAGGATTTTAATCTACATTTTAATTCTATATACGACCAATATTATTCGGTTTGATTATTAATTCATCCGTACGTTATTTTGCTACTAATTGTCATATATATATTTTCATTATTATTACAAACAATTGAAACGGCACAAAACCACGGTTGATCCATCAAATTTCATACCACTAAACTTTCCGATATTTTTGCCGGTACGGTCATTAAAACATTGCTTTTAAGAGGTATCTACTCCATTTCAAAAGTGGAGAATCCCAACTTATTCACTTTTCATAAATATAGCGAACTACAGTGATATGTTAACCGTAAAAGGGCATGCAGTTGTATGCATGACTTTCTCATACGCCATGCGTGGGGACATTATTAATTGCCGTGCGTCCATACTTCTTATCGGTCAACCATATCATACTGTACTTTCCCACCAAACTCTATGAAGTTCATATCATTTTAGTTCGATTTACTTGACTAATCTAAAAGAATAAATCTAGACATCAAATTAAATATACAATGCAAACCTATCCTCAATTAATATGTTAACCTCCATATTGTTATTTTATTTTTCCAGCAAGATAATTAGATATAAAAATTAAATAGTATTATCTCCACTAACATCAGTCTAATTACACAAATAATTTTATTTATTTTTAACAAATATTTTTTTTTCAATTAAAAAATAGAATTGTATCATATCACAACTTTATTTAAAGGTTATATACTTTTTTGAAAATATGAATTTTTATATGAAATATAGTTTTACTTACGCATATAATTATAGATATATGAAGTCTATATTTTAGGATTTTAATCTACATTTTAATTCTATATACGACCAATATTATTCGGTTTGATTATTAATTCATCCGTACGTTATTTTGCTACTAATTGTCATATATATATTTTCATTATTATTACAAACAGTTGAAACGGCACAAAACCACGGTTGATCCATCAAATTTCATACCACTAAACTTTCCGATATTTTTGCCGGTACGGTCATTAAAACATTGCTTTTAAGAGGTATCTACTCCATTTCAAAAGTGGAGAATCCCAACTTATTCACTGTGAATAAATATAGCGAACTAAGATGGTATGTTAACCGTAAAAGGGCATGCAACTTTATGCATGACTGTGTCAAACACCATGTGTAGGGACATTATTAATTACCGTGCGTCCATACTTCTTATCGGTCAACGATATCATATTGTACTTTACGACCAACCTCTATGAAGTTCATATCAATTTAGTTCCATTTACTTGACAAATCTAAAAGAATAAATCTAGACACCAAATTAAATATACAATGCAAACCTATCCTCAATTAATATGTTAGCCTCCATATTCAGATTTTATTTTTCCAGCCACATTATTAGATATAAAAATTAAATAGTATTATCTCCACTAACATTAGTCTAATTACACAAATAATTTTCTTTATTTTTAACAAATACATTCTTTTTTCAATTAAAAATAGAATTGTATCATATCACAACTTTATTTAAAGGTTATATACTTTTTTGAAAATATGAATTTTTATATGAAATATAATTTTACTTACGCATATAATTATAGATATATGAAGTCTATATTTTAGGATTTTAAACTACATTTCAATTCTATATACGACCAATATTATTCGGTTTGATTATTAATTCATCCGTACGTTATTTTGCTATTAATTGTCATATATATTTTTTCATTATTATTACAAAAATTGAAACGGCACAAAACCACGGTTGATCCATCAAATTTTATACCACTAAACTTTCCGATAGTTTGGCCGGTACGGTCATTATAACATTGCTTTTAAGTGGTATCTACTCCATTTCAAAAGTGGAAAATCCCAAATTATTCACTTTGAATAAATACAGCGAACTAAGATTATATGTATACCATAAAAGGGCATCCAACTTTATGCATGACTATGTCATAGGCCTTGTGTAGGGACATTATTAATTGCCGTGCGTCCATACTTCTTATCGGTCAACCATATCATCGTGTACTCTACCACCGAACTCTATGAAGTTCATATCATTTTAGTTCTATTTACTTGACGAATCTAAAATAATAAATCTAGACATCAAATTAAATATACTTTGCAAACCTATCCTCAATTAATATGTTAGCCTCCATATTGTGAATTTATTTTTCCAGCCACATAATTAGATATAAAAATTAAATAGTATTATCTCCGCTAACATCAGTCAAATTACACAAATAATTTTATTTATTTTTAACAAATACATTCTTTTTTCAATTGAAAAATAGAATTGTATCATATCACAACTTTATTTAAAGGTTATATAGTTTTTTGAAAATATGAATTTTTATATGAAATATAGTTTTACTTACGCATATAATTATAGATATATCAAGTCTATATTTTAGGATTTTAAACTACATTTTAATTCTATATACGACCAATATTATTTGGTTTGATTATTAATTCATCCGTACGTTATTTGGCCATTAATTGTCATATATATTTTTTCATTATTATTACAAACAGTTGAAACGGCACAAAACCACGGTTGATCCATCAAATTTTATACCACTAAACTTTCCGATATTTTGGCCGGTACGGTCATTAAAACATTGCTTTTAAGAGGTATCTACTCCATTCCAAAAGTGGAGAATCCCAAATTATATACTTTGAATAAATATAGCTAACTAAGATGATATGTTTACCATAAAAGGGCATGCAACTTTATGCATGACTATGTCATAGGCCTTGTGTAGGGACATTATTAATTGTCGTGCGTCCATACTTCTTATCGGTCAACCATATCATAGTGTACTTTACCACCAAACTCTATGATGTTCATATCATTTTAGTTCGAATTACTTGACGAATCTAAAAGAATAAATCTAGACATCAAATTAAATATACAATGCAAACCTATCCTCAATTAATATGTTAGCCTCCATATTGTGAATTTATTTTTCCAACCACATAATTAGATATAAAAATTAAATAGTATTATCTCCGCTAACATCAGTCAAATTACACAAATAATTTTATTTATTTTTAACAAATACATTCTTTTTTCAATTGAAAAATAGAATTGTATCATATCACAACTTTATTTAAAGGTTATATAGTTTTTTGAAAATATGAATTTTTATATGAAATATAGTTTTACTTGCGCATATAATTATAGATATATCAAGTCTATATTTTATGATTTTAAACTACATTTTAATTCTATATACGACCAATATTATTTGGTTTGATTATTAATTCATCCGTACGTTATTTGGCTATTAATTGTCATATATATTTTTTCATTATTATTACAAACAGTTGAAACGGCACAAAACCACGGTTGATCCATCAAATTTTATACCACTAAACTTTCCGATATTTTGGCCGGTACGGTCATTAAAACATTGCTTTTAAGAGGTATCTACTCCATTCCAAAAGTGGAGAATCCCAAATTACATACTTTGAATAAATATAGCGAACTAAGATGATATGTTAACCGTAAAAGGGCATGCAACTTTATGCATGACTATGTCATACGCCATGTGTAGGGACATTATTAATTGCCGTGTGTCCATACTTCTTATCGGCCAACCATATCATAGTGTACTTTACCACCGAACTCTATGAAGTTCATATCATTTTTGTTCGATTTACTTGACGAATCTAAAAGAATAAATCTAGACATCAAATTAAATATACAATGGAAACCTATCCTCAATTAATATGTTAGCCTCCATATTGTTATTTTATTTTTCCACCAAGATAATTAGATATAAAAATTGAATAGTATTATCTCCACTAACATCGATCTAATTACACAAATAATTTTATTTATTTTTAACAAATATTTTATTTTTGAATTAAAAAATAGAATTGTATCATATCACAACTTTATTTAAAGGTTATATACTTTTTTGAAAATATGAATTTTTATATGAAATATAGTTTTACTTACGCATATAATTATAGATATATCAAGTCTATATTTTAGGATTTTAAACTACATTTTAATTCTATATACGACCAATATTATTTGGTTTGATTATTAATTCATCCGTACGTTATTTGGCTATTAATTGTCATATATATTTTTTCATTATTATTACAAATAGTTGAAACGGCACAAAACCACGGTTGATCCATCAAATTTTATACCACTAAACTTTCCGATATTTTGGCCGGTACGGTCATTAAAACATTGCTTTTAAGAGGTATCTACTCCATTCCAAAAGTGGAGAATCCCAAATTATATACTTTGAATAAATATAGCTAACTAAGATGATATGTTTACCATAAAAGGGCATGCAACTTTATGCATGACTATGTCATAGGCCTTGTGTAGGGACATTATTAATTGTCGTGCGTCCATACTTCTTATCGGTCAACCATATCATAGTGTACTTTACCACCAAACTCTATGATGTTCATATCATTTTAGTTCGAATTACTTGACGAATCTAAAAGAATAAATCTAGACATCAAATTAAATATACAATGCAAACCTATCCTCAATTAATATGTTAGCCTCCATATTGTGAATTTATTTTTCCAGCCACATAATTGGATATAAAAATTAAATAGTATTATCTCCGCTAACATCAGTCAAATTACACAAATAATTTTATTTATTTTTAACAAATACATTCTTTTTTCAATTGAAAAATAGAATTGTATCATATCACAACTTTATTTAAAGGTTATATAGTTTTTTGAAAATATGAATTTTTATATGAAATATAGTTTTACTTGCGCATATAATTATAGATATATCAAGTCTATATTTTATGATTTTAAACTACATTTTAATTCTATATACGACCAATATTATTCGGTTTGATTATTAATTCATCCGTACGTTATTTTGCTATTAATTGTCATATATATTTTTTCATTATTATTACAAACAGTTGAAACGGCACAAAACCACGATTGATCCATCGGATTTCATTCCACTAAACGATTCGATATTTTGGCCGGTACGGTCATTAAAACATTGCTTTTAAGAGGTATCTCCTCCATTTCAAAAGTGGAGAATCCCAAATTATTCACCTTGAATAAATATAGCGAACTAAGATGATATGTTAACCGTAAAAGGGCATGCAACTTTATGCATGACTATGTCATACGCGTTGTGTAGCGACATTATTAATTGCTGTGCGTCCATACTTCTTATCGGTCAACCATATAATAGTGTACTTTACCACCGAACTCTATGAAGTTCATATCATTTTAGTTCCATTTACTTGACGAATCTAAAAGAATAAATCTAGACATCAAATTAAATATAGAATGCAAACCTATCCTCAATTAATATGTTAGACTCCATATTGTGATTTTATTTTTCCAGCCACATACTTAGATATAAAAATTAAATAGTATTATCTCCACTAACATCAGTCTAATTACACAAATAATTTTATTTATTTTTAACAAATACATTCTTTTTTTAATTAAAAAATAGAATTGTATCATATCACAACTTTATTTAAAGGTTATATTCTTTTTTAAAAATATGAATTTTTATATGAAATATAGTTTTACTTACGCATATAATTATAGATATATGAAGTCTATATTATAGGATTTTAAACTACATTTTAATTCTATATACGACCAATATTATTCGGTTTGATTATTAATTCATCCGTACGTTATTTTGCTATTAATTGTCATATATATTTTTTCATTATTATTACAAACAGTTGAAACGGCTCAAAACCATGGTTTATCCATCAAATTTCATACCACTAAACGATTCGATATTTTGGCCTAAGAGGTATCTACTCCATTTCAAAAGTGGAGAATCCTAAATTATTCATTTGAATAAATATAGCGAACTAAGATGATATGTTAACCGTAAAAGGGCATGCAACTTTATGCATGACTATGTCATACGCGTTGTGTAGGGACATTATTAATTGCTGTGCGTCCATACTTCTTATCGGTCAACCATATAATAGTGTACTTTACCACCGAACTCTATGAAGTTCATATCATTTTAGTTCCATTTACGTGACGAATCTATAAGAATAAATCTAGACATCAAATTAAATATACAATGCAAACCTATCCTCAATTAATATGTTAGACTCCATATTGTGATTTTATTTTTCCAGCCACATAATTAGATATAAAAATTAAATAGTATTATCTCCACTAACATCAGTCTAATTACACAAATAATTTTATTTATTTTTAACAAATACATTCTTTTTTTAATTAAAAATAGAATTGTATCATATCACAACTTTATTTAAAGGTTATATTCTTTTTTTAAAAATATGAATTTTTATATGAAATATAGTTTTACTTACGCATATAATTATAGATATATGAAGTCTATATTATAGGATTTTAAACTACATTTTAATTCTATATACGACCAATATTATTCGGTTTGATTATTAATTCATCCGTACGTTATTTTGCTATTAATTGTCATATATATTTTTTCATTATTATTACAAACAGTTGAAACGGCTCAAAACCATGGTTTATCCATCAAATTTCATACCACTAAACTCGATTTCGATATTTTGGCTTTTGAGGTATCTACTCCATTTCAAAAGTGGAGAATCCTAAATTATTCATTTGAATAAATATAGCGAACTAAGATGATATGTTAACCGTAAAAGGGCATGCAACTTTATGCATGACTATGTCATACGCGTTGTGTAGGGACATTATTAATTGCTGTGCGTCCATACTTCTTATCGGTCAACCATATAATAGTGTACTTTACCACCGAACTCTATGAAGTTCATATCATTTTAGTTCCATTTACGTGACGAATCTATAAGAATAAATCTAGACATCAAATTAAATATACAATGCAAACCTATCCTCAATTAATATGTTAGACTCCATATTGTGATTTTATTTTTCCAGCCACATAATTAGATATAAAAATTAAATAGTATTATCTCCACTAACATCAGTCTAATTACACAAATAATTTTATTTATTTTTAACAAATACATTCTTTTTTTAATTAAAAATAGAATTGTATCATATCACAACTTTATTTAAAGGTTATATATTTTTTTAAAAATATGAATTTTTATATGAAATATAGTTTTACTTACGCATATAATTATAGATATATGAAGTCTATATTATAGGATTTTAAACTACATTTTAATTCTATATACGACCAATATTATTCGGTTTGATTATTAATTCATCCGTACGTTATTTTGCTATTAATTGTCATATATATTTTTTCATTATTATTACAAACAGTTGAAACGGCTCAAAACCATGGTTTATCCATCAAATTTCATACCACTAAACGATTCGATATTTTGGCCGTATGAGGTATCTACTCCATTTCAAAAGTGGAGAATCCTAAATTATTCATTTGAATAAATATAGCGAACTAAGATGATATGTTAACCGTAAAAGGGCATGCAACTTTATGCATGACTATGTCATACGCGTTGTGTAGGGACATTATTAATTGCTGTGCGTCCATACTTCTTATCGGTCAACCATATAATAGTGTACTTTACCACCGAACTCTATGAAGTTCATATCATTTTAGTTCCATTTACTTGACGAATCTATAAGAATAAATCTAGACATCAAATTAAATATACAATGCAAACCTATCCTCAATTAATATGTTAGACTCCATATTGTGATTTTATTTTTCCAGCCACATAATTAGATATAAAAATTAAATAGTATTATCTCCACTAACATCGGTCTAATTACACAAATAATTTTATTTATTTTTAACAAATACATTCTTTTTTCAATTGAAAAATAGAATTGTATCATATCACAACTTTATTTAAAGGTTATATTCTTTTTTAAAAATATGAATTTTTATATGAAATATAGTTTTACTTACGCATATAATTATAGATATATGAAGTCTATATTTTAGGATTTTAAACTACATTTTAATTCTATATACGACCAATATTATTCGGTTTGATTATTAATTCATCCGTACGTTATTTTGCTATTAATTGTCATATATATTTTTTTCATTATTATTACAAACAGTTGAAACGGCACAAAACCATGGTTTATCCATCAAATTTCATACCACTAAACGATTCGATATTTTGGCCGGTACGTCATTAAATTGCTTTTAAGAGGTATCTCCTCCATTTCAAAAGTGGAGAATCCAAAATTATTCACTTTGAATAAATATAGCGAACTAAGATGATATGTTAACCGTAAAAGGGCATGCAACTTTATGCATGACTATGTCATACGCGTTGTGTAGGGACATTATTAATTGCCGTGCGTCCATACTTCTTATCGGTCAACCATATAATAGTGTACTTTACCACCGAACTCTATGAAGTTCATATCATTTTAGTTCCATTTACTTGACGAATCTAAAAGAATAAATCTAGACATCAAATTAAATATACAATGCAAACCTATCCTCAATTAATATGTTAGCCTCCATATTGTGATTTTATTTTTCCAGCCACATAATTAGATATAAAAATTAAATAGTATTATCTCCACTAACATCAGTCTAATTACACAAATAATTTTATTTATTTTTAACAAATACATTCTTTTTTCAATTAAAAATAGAATTGTATCATATCACAACTTTATTTAAAGGTTATATTCTTTTTAAAAATATGAATTTTTATATGAAATATAGTTTTACTTACGCATATAATTATAGATATATGAAGTCTATATTTTATGATTTTAAACTACATTTTAATTCTATATACGACCAATATTATTCGGTTTGATTATTAATTCATCCGTACGTTATTTTGCTATTAATTGTCATATATATTTTTTCATTATTATTACAAACGGTTGAAACGGCACAAAACCACGATTGATCCATCAAATTTCATACCACTAAACGATTCGATATTTTGGCCGGTACGGTCATTAAAACATTGCTTTTAAGAGGTATCTCCTCCATTTCAAAAGTGGAGAATCCCAAATTATTCACTTTGAATAAATATAGCGAACTAAGATGATATGTTAACCGTAAAAGGGCATGCAACTTTATGCATGACTATGTCATACGCGTTGTGTAGGGACATTATTAATTGCCGTGCGTCCATACTTCTTATCGGTCAACCATATAATAGTGTACTTTACCACCGAACTCTATGAAGTTCATATCATTTTAGTTCCATTTACTTGACGAATCTAAAAGAATAAATCTAGACATCAAATTAAATATACAATGCAAACCTATCCTCAATTAATATGTTAGACTCCATATTGTGATTTTATTTTTCCAGCCACATAATTAGATATAAAAATTAAATAGTATTATCTCCACTAACATCGGTCTAATTACACAAATAATTTTATTTATTTTTAACAAATACATTCTTTTTTTAATTAAAAATAGAATTGTATCATATCACAACTTTATTTAAAGGTTATATATTTTTTTTAAAAATATGAATTTTTATATGAAATATAGTTTTACTTACGCATATAATTATAGATATATGAAGTCTATATTATAGGATTTTAAACTACATTTTAATTCTATATACGACCAATATTATTCGGTTTGATTATTAATTCATCCGTACGTTATTTTGCTATTAATTGTCATATATATTTTTTCATTATTATTACAAACGGTTGAAACGGCTCAAAACCATGGTTTATCCATCAAATTTCATACCACTAAACGATTCGATATTTTGGCCGGTATCTTGCTTAAGAGGTATCTACTCCATTTCAAAAGTGGAGAATCCTAAATTATTCATTTGAATAAATATAGCGAACTAAGATGATATGTTAACCGTAAAAGGGCATGCAACTTTATGCATGACTATGTCATACGCGTTGTGTAGGGACATTATTAATTGCTGTGCGTCTATACTTCTTATCGGTCAACCATATAATAGTGTACTTTACGACCGAACTCTATGAAGTTCATATCATTGTAGTTCCATTCACTTGACGAATCTAAAAGAATAAATCTAGACATCAAATTAAATATACAATGCAAACCTATCCTCAATTAATATGTTAGCGTCCATATTGTGATTTTATTTTTTCAGCCACATAATTAGATATAAAAATTAAATAGTATTATCTCCACTAACATCAGTCTAATTACACAAATAATTTTATTTATTTTTAACAAATACATTCTTTTTTCAATTGAAAAATAGAATTGTATCATATCACAACTTTATTTAAAGGTTATATTCTTTTTTGAAAATATGAATTTTTATATGAAATATACTTTTACTTACGCATATAATTATAGATATATGAAGCCTATATTTTAGTATTTTAAACTACATTTTAATTCTATATATGACCAATATTATTCGGTTTGATTATTAATTAATCCGTACGTTATTTTGCTATTAATTATCATATATATTTTTTCATTATTATTACAAACAGTTGAAACGGCACAAAACCACGATTGATCCATCAGATTTCATACCACTAAACGATTCGATATTTTGGCCGGTACGGTCATTAAAACATTGCTTTTAAGAGGTATCTCCTCCATTTCAAAAGTGGAGAATCCCAAATTATTCACCTTGAATAAATATAGCGAACTAAGATGATATGTTAACCGTAAAAGGGCATGCAACTTTATGCATGACTATGTCATACGCGTTGTGTAGGGACATTATTAATTGCTGTGCGTCCATACTTCTTATCGGTCAACCATATAATAGTGTACTTTACGACCGAACTCTATGAAGTTCATATCATTTTAGTTCCATTTACTTGACGAATCTAAAAGAATAAATCTAGACATCAAATTAAATATACAATGCAAACCTATCCTCAATTAATATGTTAGCCTCCATATTGTGATTTTATTTTTTCAGCCACATAATTAGATATAAAAATTAAATAGTATTATCTCCACTAACATCGAGTCTAATTACACAAATAATTTTATTTATTTTTAACAAACACATTCTTTTTTCAATTAAAAATTAGTATTGTATCATATCACAACTTTATTTAAAGGTTATATTCTGTTTTAAAAATATGAATTTTTATATGAAATATAGTTTTACTTACGCATATAATTATAGATATATGAAGCCTATATTTTAGTATTTTAAACTACATTTTAATTCTATATATGACCAATATTATTCGGTTTGATTATTAATTCATCCGTACGTTATTTTGCTATTAATTGTCATATATATTTTTTCATTATTATTACAAACGAGTTGAAACGGCACAAAACCACGATTGATCCATCGGATTTCATACCACTAAACGATTCGATATTTTGGCCGGTACGGTCATTAAAACATTGCTTTTAAGAGGTATCTCCTCCATTTCAAAAGTGGAGAATCCCAAATTATTCACCTTGAATAAATATAGCGAACTAAGATGATATGTTAACCGTAAAAGGGCATGCAACTTTATGCATGACTATGTCATACGCGTTGTGTAGGGACATTATTAATTGCCGTGCGTCCATACTTCTTATCGGTCAACCATATAATAGTGTACTTTACGACCGAACTCTATGAAGTTCATATCATTTTAGTTCCATTTACTTGACGAATCTAAAAGAATAAATCTAGACATCAAATTAAATATACAATGCAAACCTATCCTCAATTAATATGTTAGCCTCCATATTGTGATTTTATTTTTTCAGCCACATAATTAGATATAAAAATTAAATAGTATTATCTCCACTAACATCGAGTCTAATTACACAAATAATTTTATTTATTTTTAACAAACACATTCTTTTTTCAATTAAAAATTAGTATTGTATCATATCACAACTTTATTTAAAGGTTATATTCTTTTTTGAAAATATGAATTTTTATATGAAATATAATTTTACTTACGCATATAATTATAGTTATATGAAGTCTATATTTTAGTATTTTAAACTACATTTTAATTCTATATATGACCAATATTATTCGGTTTGATTATTAATTCATCCGTACGTTATTTTGCTATTAATTGTCATATATATTTTTTCATTATTATTACAAACGGTTGAAACGGCACAAAACCACGATTGATCCATCAGATTTCATACCACTAAACGATTCGATATTTTGGCCGGTACGGTCATTAAAACATTGCTTTTAAGAGGTATCTCCTCCATTTCAAAAGTGGAGAATCCCAAATTATTCACCTTGAATAAATATAGCGAACTAAGATGATATGTTAACCGTAAAAGGGCATGCAACTTTATGCATGACTATGTCATACGCGTTGTGTAGGGACATTATTAATTGCCGTGCGTCCATACTTCTTATCGGTCAACCATATAATAGTGTACTTTACGACCGAACTCTATGAAGTTCATATCATTTTAGTTCCATTTACTTGACGAATCTAAAAGAATAAATCTAGACATCAAATTAAATATACAATGCAAACCTATCCTCAATTAATATGTTAGCCTCCATATTGTGATTTTATTTTTTCAGCCACATAATTAGATATAAAAATTAAATAGTATTATCTCCACTAACATCAGTCTAATTACACAAATAATTTTATTTATTTTTAACAAATACATTCTTTTTTCAATTAAAAATAGAATTGTATCATATCACAACTTTATTTAAAGGTTATATTCTTTTTGGAAAATATGAATTTTTATATGAAATATAATTTTACTTACGCATATAATTATAGATATATGAAGTCTATATTTTAGTATTTTAAACTACATTTTAATTCTATATATGACCAATATTATTCGGTTTGATTATTAATTCATCCGTACGTTATTTTGCTATTAATTGTCATATATATTTTTTCATTATTATTACAAACGGTTGAAACGGCACAAAACCACGATTGATCCATCAAGATTTCATACCACTAAACGATTCGATATTTTGGCCGGTACGGTCATTAAAACATTGCTTTTAAGAGGTATCTCCTCCATTTCAAAAGTGGAGAATCCCAAATTATTCACCTTGAATAAATATAGCGAACTAAGATGATATGTTAACCGTAAAAGGGCATGCAACTTTATGCATGACTATGTCATACGCGTTGTGTAGGGACATTATTAATTGCCGTGCGTCCATACTTCTTATCGGTCAACCATATAATAGTGTACTTTACGACCGAACTCTATGAAGTTCATATCATTTTAGTTCCATTTACTTGACGAATCTAAAAGAATAAATCTAGACATCAAATTAAATATACAATGCAAACCTATCCTCAATTAATATGTTAGCCTCCATATTGTGATTTTATTTTTTCAGCCACATAATTAGATATAAAAATTAAATAGTATTATCTCCACTAACATCGAGTCTAATTACACAAATAATTTTATTTATTTTTAACAAACACATTCTTTTTTCAATTAAAAATTAGTATTGTATCATATCACAACTTTATTTAAAGGTTATATTCTTTTTTGAAAATATGAATTTTTATATGAAATATAATTTTACTTACGCATATAATTATAGTTATATGAAGTCTATATTTTAGGATTTTAAACTACATTTTAATTCTATATATGACCAATATTATTCGGTTTGATTATTAATTCATCCGTACGTTATTTTGCTATTAATTGTCATATATATTTTTTCATTATTATTACAAACAGTTGAAACGGCACAAAACCACGATTGATCCATCGGATTTCATACCACTAAACGATTCGATATTTTGGCCGGTACGGTCATTAAAACATTGCTTTTAAGAGGTATCTCCTCCATTTCAAAAGTGGAGAATCCCAAATTATTCACCTTGAATAAATATAGCGAACTAAGATGATATGTTAACCGTAAAAGGGCATGCAACTTTATGCATGACTATGTCATACGCGTTGTGTAGGGACATTATTAATTGCTGTGCGTCCATACTTCTTATCGGTCAACCATATAATAGTGTACTTTACGACCGAACTCTATGAAGTTCATATCATTTTAGTTCCATTTACTTGACGAATCTAAAAGAATAAATCTAGACATCAAATTAAATATACAATGCAAACCTATCCTCAATTAATATGTTAGCCTCCATATTGTGATTTTATTTTTTCAGCCACATAATTAGATATAAAAATTAAATAGTATTATCTCCACTAACATGAGTCTAATTACACAAATAATTTTATTTATTTTTAACAAACACATTCTTTTTTCAATTAAAAATTAGTATTGTATCATATCACAACTTTATTTAAAGGTTATATTCTTTTTTGAAAATATGAATTTTTATATGAAATATAATTTTACTTACGCATATAATTATAGTTATATGAAGTCTATATTTCAGTATTTTAAACTACATTTTAATTCTATATATGACCAATATTATTCGGTTTGATTATTAATTCATCCGTACGTTATTTTGCTATTAATTGTCATATATATTTTTTCATTATTATTACAAACAGTTGAAACGGCACAAAACCACGATTGATCCATCGGATTTCATACCACTAAACGATTCGATATTTTGGCCGGTACGGTCATTAAAACATTGCTTTTAAGAGGTATCTCCTCCATTTCAAAAGTGGAGAATCCCAAATTATTCACCTTGAATAAATATAGCGAACTAAGATGATATGTTAACCGTAAAAGGGCATGCAACTTTATGCATGACTATGTCATACGCGTTGTGTAGGGACATTATTAATTGCCGTGCGTCCATACTTCTTATCGGTCAACCATATAATAGTGTACTTTACGACCGAACTCTATGAAGTTCATATCATTTTAGTTCCATTTACTTGACGAATCTAAAAGAATAAATCTAGACATCAAATTAAATATACAATGCAAACCTATCCTCAATTAATATGTTAGCCTCCATATTGTGATTTTATTTTTTCAGCCACATAATTAGATATAAAAATTAAATAGTATTATCTCCACTAACATCAGTCTAATTACACAAATAATTTTATTTATTTTTAACAAACACATTCTTTTTTCAATTAAAAATTAGTATTGTATCATATCACAACTTTATTTAAAGGTTATATTCTTTTTTGAAAATATGAATTTTTATATGAAATATAATTTTACTTACGCATATAATTATAGTTATATGAAGTCTATATTTTAGTATTTTAAACTACATTTTAATTCTATATATGACCAATATTATTCGGTTTGATTATTAATTCATCCGTACGTTATTTTGCTATTAATTGTCATATATATTTTTTCATTATTATTACAAACAGTTGAAACGGCACAAAACCACGATTGATCCATCGGATTTCATACCACTAAACGATTCGATATTTTGGCCGGTACGGTCATTAAAACATTGCTTTTAAGAGGTATCTCCTCCATTTCAAAAGTGGAGAATCCCAAATTATTCACCTTGAATAAATATAGCGAACTAAGATGATATGTTAACCGTAAAAGGGCATGCAACTTTATGCATGACTATGTCATACGCGTTGTGTAGGGACATTATTAATTGCTGTGCGTCCATACTTCTTATCGGTCAACCATATAATAGTGTACTTTACGACCGAACTCTATGAAGTTCATATCATTTTAGTTCCATTTACTTGACGAATCTAAAAGAATAAATCTAGACATCAAATTAAATATACAATGCAAACCTATCCTCAATTAATATGTTAGCCTCCATATTGTGATTTTATTTTTTCAGCCACATAATTAGATATAAAAATTAAATAGTATTATCTCCACTAACATCAGTCTAATTACACAAATAATTTTATTTATTTTTAACAAACACATTCTTTTTTCAATTAAAAATTAGTATTGTATCATATCACAACTTTATTTAAAGGTTATATTCTTTTTTGAAAATATGAATTTTTATATGAAATATAATTTTACTTACGCATATAATTATAGTTATATGAAGTCTATATTTTAGTATTTTAAACTACATTTTAATTCTATATATGACCAATATTATTCGGTTTGATTATTAATTCATCCGTACGTTATTTTGCTATTAATTGTCATATATATTTTTTCATTATTATTACAAACAGTTGAAACGGCACAAAACCACGATTGATCCATCAAGATTTCATTCCACTAAACGATTCGATATTTTGGCCGGTACGGTCATTAAAACATTGCTTTTAAGAGGTATCTCCTCCATTTCAAAAGTGGAGAATCCCAAATTATTCACCTTGAATAAATATAGCGAACTAAGATGATATGTTAACCGTAAAAGGGCATGCAACTTTATGCATGACTATGTCATACGCGTTGTGTAGGGACATTATTAATTGCCGTGCGTCCATACTTCTTATCGGTCAACCATATAATAGTGTACTTTACCACCGAACTCTATGAAGTTCATATCATTTTAGTTCCATTTACTTGACGAATCTAAAAGAATAAATCTAGACATCAAATTAAATATACAATGCAAACCTATCCTCAATTAATATGTTAGACTCCATATTGTGATTTTATTTTTCCAGCCACATAATTAGATATAAAAATTAAATAGTATTATCTCCACTAACATCAGTCTAATTACACAAATAATTTTATTTATTTTTAACAAATACATTCTTTTTTTAATTAAAAATAGAATTGTATCATATCACAACTTTATTTAAAGGTTATATTCTTTTTTAAAAATATGAATTTTTATATGAAATATAGTTTTACTTACGCATATAATTATAGATATATGAAGTCTATATTTTATGATTTTAAACTACATTTTAATTCTATATACGACCAATATTATTCGGTTTGATTATTAATTCATCCGTACGTTATTTTGCTATTAATTGTCATATATATTTTTTCATTATTATTACAAACAGTTGAAACGGCACAAAACCACGGTTTATCCATCAAATTTCATACCACTAAACGATTCGATATTTTGGCCGTACGGTCATTAAAACATTGCTTTTAAGAGGTATCTCCTCCATTTCAAAAGTGGAGAATCCTAAATTATTCATTTGAATAAATATAGCGAACTAAGATGATATGTTAACCGTAAAAGGGCATGCAACTTTATGCATGACTATGTCATACGCGTTGTGTAGGGACATTATTAATTGCCGTGCGTCCATACTTCTTATCGGTCAACCATATAATAGTGTACTTTACCACCGAACTCTATGAAGTTCATATCATTTTAGTTCCATTTACTTGACGAATCTAAAAGAATAAATCTAGACATCAAATTAAATATACAATGCAAACCTATCCTCAATTAATATGTTAGACTCCATATTGTGATTTTATTTTTCCAGCCACATAATTAGATATAAAAATTAAATAGTATTATCTCCACTAACATCAGTCTAATTACACAAATAATTTTATTTATTTTTAACAAATACATTCTTTTTTTAATTAAAAATAGAATTGTATCATATCACAACTTTATTTAAAGGTTATATTCTTTTTTAAAAATATGAATTTTTATATGAAATATAGTTTTACTTACGCATATAATTATAGATATATGAAGTCTATATTATAGGATTTTAAACTACATTTTAATTCTATATACGACCAATATTATTCGGTTTGATTATTAATTCATCCCTACGTTATTTTGCTATTAATTGTCATTTATATTTTTTCATTATTATTACAAACAGTTGAAACGGCACAAAACCACGATTGATCCATCAGATTTCATACCACTAAACGATTCGATATTTTGGCCGGTACGGTCATTAAAACATTGCTTTTAAGAGGTATCTCCTCCATTTCAAAAGTGGAGAATCCCAAATTATTCACTTTGAATAAATATAGCGAACTAAGATGATATGTTAACCGTAAAAGGGCATGCAACTTTATGCATGACTATGTCATACGCGTTGTGTAGGGACATTATTAATTGCCGTGCGTCCATACTTCTTATCGGTCAACCATATAATAGTGTACTTTACGACCGAACTCTATGAAGTTCATATCATTTTAGTTCCATTTACTTGACGAATCTAAAAGAATAAATCTAGACATCAAATTAAATATACAATGCAAACCTATCCTCAATTAATATGTTAGCCTCCATATTGTGATTTTATTTTTTCAGCCACATAATTAGATATAAAAATTAAATAGTATTATCTCCACTAACATCAGTCTAATTACACAAATAATTTTATTTATTTTTAACAAACACATTCTTTTTTCAATTAAAAATTAGTATTGTATCATATCACAACTTTATTTAAAGGTTATATTCTTTTTTGAAAATATGAATTTTTATATGAAATATAATTTTACTTACGCATATAATTATAGTTATATGAAGTCTATATTTTAGTATTTTAAACTACATTTTAATTCTATATATGACCAATATTATTCGGTTTGATTATTAATTCATCCGTACGTTATTTTGCTATTAATTGTCATATATATTTTTTCATTATTATTACAAACAGTTGAAACGGCACAAAACCACGATTGATCCATCAGATTTCATACCACTAAACGATTCGATATTTTGGCCGGTACGGTCATTAAAACATTGCTTTTAAGAGGTATCTCCTCCATTTCAAAAGTGGAGAATCCCAAATTATTCACCTTGAATAAATATAGCGAACTAAGATGATATGTTAACCGTAAAAGGGCATGCAACTTTATGCATGACTATGTCATACGCGTTGTGTAGGGACATTATTAATTGCCGTGCGTCCATACTTCTTATCGGTCAACCATATAATAGTGTACTTTACCACCGAACTCTATGAAGTTCATATCATTTTAGTTCCATTTACTTGACGAATCTAAAAGAATAAATCTAGACATCAAATTAAATATACAATGCAAACCTATCCTCAATTAATATGTTAGACTCCATATTGTGATTTTATTTTTCCAGCCACATAATTAGATATAAAAATTAAATAGTATTATCTCCACTAACATCAGTCTAATTACACAAATAATTTTATTTATTTTTAACAAATACATTCTTTTTTTAATTAAAAATAGAATTGTATCATATCACAACTTTATTTAAAGGTTATATTCTTTTTTAAAAATATGAATTTTTATATGAAATATAGTTTTACTTACGCATATAATTATAGATATATGAAGTCTATATTATAGGATTTTAAACTACATTTTAATTCTATATACGACCAATATTATTCGGTTTGATTATTAATTCATCCGTACGTTATTTTGCTATTAATTGTCATATATATTTTTTCATTATTATTACAAACAGTTGAAACGGCTCAAAACCATGGTTTATCCATCAAATTTCATACCACTAAACGATTCGATATTTTGGCCGGTACGGTCATTAAACATTCTACTCCATTTCAAAAGTGGAGAATCCTAAATTATTCATTTGAATAAATATAGCGAACTAAGATGATATGTTAACCGTAAAAGGGCATGCAACTTTATGCATGACTATGTCATACGCGTTGTGTAGGGACATTATTAATTGCCGTGCGTCCATACTTCTTATCGGTCAACCATATAATAGTGTACTTTACCACCGAACTCTATGAAGTTCATATCATTGTAGTTCCATTCACTTGACGAATCTAAAAGAATAAATCTAGACATCAAATTAAATATACAATGCAAACCTATCCTCAATTAATATGTTAGACTCCATATTGTGATTTTATTTTTCCAGCCACATAATTAGATATAAAAATTAAATAGTATTATCTCCACTAACATCAGTCTAATTACACAAATAATTTTATTTATTTTTAACAAATACATTCTTTTTTTAATTAAAAATAGAATTGTATCATATCACAACTTTATTTAAAGGTTATATTCTTTTTTAAAAATATGAATTTTTATATGAAATATAGTTTTACTTACGCATATAATTATAGATATATGAAGTCTATATTATAGGATTTTAAACTACATTTTAATTCTATATACGACCAATATTATTCGGTTTGATTATTAATTCATCCCTACGTTATTTTGCTATTAATTGTCATTTATATTTTTTCATTATTATTACAAACAGTTGAAACGGCTCAAAACCATGGTTTATCCATCAAATTTCATACCACTAAACGATTCGATATTTTGGCCGGTAGCTTATCTACTCCATTTCAAAAGTGGAGAATCCTAAATTATTCATTTGAATAAATATAGCGAACTAAGATGATATGTTAACCGTAAAAGGGCATGCAACTTTATGCATGACTATGTCATACGCGTTGTGTAGGGACATTATTAATTGCTGTGCGTCCATACTTCTTATCGGTCAACCATATAATAGTGTACTTTACGACCGAACTCTATGAAGTTCATATCATTGTAGTTCCATTCACTTGACGAATCTAAAAGAATAAATCTAGACATCAAATTAAACATACAATGCAAACCTATCCTCAATTAATATGTTAGCGTCCATATTGTGATTTTATTTTTTCAGCCACATAATTAGATATAAAAATTAAATAGTATTATCTCCACTAACATCAGTCTAATTACACAAATAATTTTATTTATTTTTAACAAACACATTCTTTTTTCAATTAAAAATTAGTATTGTATCATATCACAACTTTATTTAAAGGTTATATTCTTTTTTGAAAATATGAATTTTTATATGAAATATTCTTTTACTTACGCATATAATTATAGTTATATGAAGTCTATATTTTAGTATTTTAAACTACATTTTAATTCTATATATGACCAATATTATTCGGTTTGATTATTAATTCATCCGTACGTTATTTTGCTATTAATTGTCATATATATTTTTTCATTATTATTACAAACGGTTGAAACGGCACAAAACCACGATTGATCCATCAGATTTCATACCACTAAACGATTCGATATTTTGGCCGGTACGGTCATTAAAACATTGCTTTTAAGAGGTATCTCCTCCATTTCAAAAGTGGAGAATCCCAAATTATTCACCTTGAATAAATATAGCGAACTAAGATGATATGTTAACCGTAAAAGGGCATGCAACTTTATGCATGACTATGTCATACGCGTTGTGTAGGGACATTATTAATTGCTGTGCGTCCATACTTCTTATCGGTCAACCATATAATAGTGTACTTTACCACCGAACTCTATGAAGTTCATATCATTTTAGTTCCATTTACTTGACGAATCTAAAAGAATAAATCTAGACATCAAATTAAATATACAATGCAAACCTATCCTCAATTAATATGTTAGACTCCATATTGTGATTTTATTTTTCCAGCCACATAATTAGATATAAAAATTAAATAGTATTATCTCCACTAACATCAGTCTAATTACACAAATAATTTTATTTATTTTTAACAAATACATTCTTTTTTTAATTAAAAATAGAATTGTATCATATCACAACTTTATTTAAAGGTTATATTCTTTTTTAAAAATATGAATTTTTATATGAAATATAGTTTTACTTACGCATATAATTATAGATATATGAAGTCTATATTATAGGATTTTAAACTACATTTTAATTCTATATACGACCAATATTATTCGGTTTGATTATTAATTCATCCGTACGTTATTTTGCTATTAATTGTCATATATATTTTTTCATTATTATTACAAACAGTTGAAACGGCTCAAAACCATGGTTTATCCATCAAATTTCATACCACTAAACGATTCGATATTTTGGCCGGTATCTACTCCATTTCAAAAGTGGAGAATCCTAAATTATTCATTTGAATAAATATAGCGAACTAAGATGATATGTTAACCGTAAAAGGGCATGCAACTTTATGCATGACTATGTCATACGCGTTGTGTAGGGACATTATTAATTGCTGTGCGTCCATACTTCTTATCGGTCAACCATATAATAGTGTACTTTACCACCGAACTCTATGAAGTTCATATCATTTTAGTTCCATTTACTTGACGAATCTAAAAGAATAAATCTAGACATCAAATTAAATATACAATGCAAACCTATCCTCAATTAATATGTTAGACTCCATATTGTGATTTTATTTTTCCAGCCACATAATTAGATATAAAAATTAAATAGTATTATCTCCACTAACATCGAGTCTAATTACACAAATAATTTTATTTATTTTTAACAAATACATTCTTTTTTTAATTAAAAATAGAATTGTATCATATCACAACTTTATTTAAAGGTTATATTCTTTTTTAAAAATATGAATTTTTATATGAAATATAGTTTTACTTACGCATATAATTATAGATATATGAAGTCTATATTATAGGATTTTAAACTACATTTTAATTCTATATACGACCAATATTATTCGGTTTGATTATTAATTCATCCGTACGTTATTTTGCTATTAATTGTCATATATATTTTTTCATTATTATTACAAACAGTTGAAACGGCTCAAAACCATGGTTTATCCATCAAATTTCATACCACTAAACGATTCGATATTTTGGCCGGTTATCTACTCCATTTCAAAAGTGGAGAATCCTAAATTATTCATTTGAATAAATATAGCGAACTAAGATGATATGTTAACCGTAAAAGGGCATGCAACTTTATGCATGACTATGTCATACGCGTTGTGTAGGGACATTATTAATTGCTGTGCGTCCATACTTCTTATCGGTCAACCATATAATAGTGTACTTTACGACCGAACTCTATGAAGTTCATATCATTGTAGTTCCATTCACTTGACGAATCTAAAAGAATAAATCTAGACATCAAATTAAATATACAATGCAAACCTATCCTCAATTAATATGTTAGACTCCATATTGTGATTTTATTTTTCCAGCCACATAATTAGATATAAAAATTAAATAGTATTATCTCCACTAACATCAGTCTAATTACACAAATAATTTTATTTATTTTTAACAAATACATTCTTTTTTTAATTAAAAATAGAATTGTATCATATCACAACTTTATTTAAAGGTTATATTCTTTTTTAAAAATATGAATTTTTATATGAAATATAGTTTTACTTACGCATATAATTATAGATATATGAAGTCTATATTATAGGATTTTAAACTACATTTTAATTCTATATACGACCAATATTATTCGGTTTGATTATTAATTCATCCGTACGTTATTTTGCTATTAATTGTCATATATATTTTTTCATTATTATTACAAACAGTTGAAACGGCTCAAAACCATGGTTTATCCATCAAATTTCATACCACTAAACGATTCGATATTTTGGCCGGTATCTACTCCATTTCAAAAGTGGAGAATCCTAAATTATTCATTTGAATAAATATAGCGAACTAAGATGATATGTTAACCGTAAAAGGGCATGCAACTTTATGCATGACTATGTCATACGCGTTGTGTAGGGACATTATTAATTGCCGTGCGTCCATACTTCTTATCGGTCAACCATATAATAGTGTACTTTACCACCGAACTCTATGAAGTTCATATCATTTTAGTTCCATTTACTTGACGAATCTAAAAGAATAAATCTAGACATCAAATTAAATATACAATGCAAACCTATCCTCAATTAATATGTTAGACTCCATATTGTGATTTTATTTTTCCAGCCACATAATTAGATATAAAAATTAAATAGTATTATCTCCACTAACATCAGTCTAATTACACAAATAATTTTATTTATTTTTAACAAATACATTCTTTTTTTAATTAAAAATAGAATTGTATCATATCACAACTTTATTTAAAGGTTATATTCTTTTTTAAAAATATGAATTTTTATATGAAATATAGTTTTACTTACGCATATAATTATAGATATATGAAGTCTATATTTTAGGATTTTAAACTACATTTTAATTCTATATACGACCAATATTATTCGGTTTGATTATTAATTCATCCGTACGTTATTTTGCTATTAATTGTCATATATATTTTTTCATTATTATTACAAACAGTTGAAACGGCTCAAAACCATGGTTTATCCATCAAATTTCATACCACTAAACGATTCGATATTTTGGCTGCGGTATCTACTCCATTTCAAAAGTGGAGAATCCTAAATTATTCATTTGAATAAATATAGCGAACTAAGATGATATGTTAACCGTAAAAGGGCATGCAACTTTATGCATGACTATGTCATACGCGTTGTGTAGGGACATTATTAATTGCCGTGCGTCCATACTTCTTATCGGTCAACCATATAATAGTGTACTTTACGACCGAACTCTATGAAGTTCATATCATTTTAGTTCCATTTACTTGACGAATCTAAAAGAATAAATCTAGACATCAAATTAAATATACAATGCAAACCTATCCTCAATTAATATGTTAGACTCCATATTGTGATTTTATTTTTCCAGCCACATAATTAGATATAAAAATTAAATAGTATTATCTCCACTAACATCAGTCTAATTACACAAATAATTTTATTTATTTTTAACAAATACATTCTTTTTTCAATTAAAAATTAGAATTGTATCATATCACAACTTTATTTAAAGGTTATATTCTTTTTTGAAAATATGAATTTTTATATGAAATATAGTTTTACTTACGCATATAATTATAGATATATGAAGTCTATATTTTAGTATTTTAAACTACATTTTAATTCTATATATGACCAATATTATTCGGTTTGATTATTAATTCATCCGTACGTTATTTTGCTATTAATTGTCATATATATTTTTTCATTATTATTACAAACAGTTGAAACGGCTCAAAACCATGGTTTATCCATCAAGTTTCATACCACTAAACGATTCGATATTTTGGCCGAGGTATCTACTCCATTTCAAAAGTGGAGAATCCTAAATTATTCATTTGAATAAATATAGCGAACTAAGATGATATGTTAACCGTAAAAGGGCATGCAACTTTATGCATGACTATGTCATACGCGTTGTGTAGGGACATTATTAATTGCTGTGCGTCCATACTTCTTATCGGTCAACCATATAATAGTGTACTTTACGACCGAACTCTATGACGTTCATATCATTGTAGTTCCATTCACTTGACGAATCTAAAAGAATAAATCTAGACATCAAATTAAATATACAATGCAAACCTATCCTCAATTAATATGTTAGACTCCATATTGTGATTTTATTTTTCCAGCCACATAATTAGATATAAAAATTAAATAGTATTATCTCCACTAACATCAGTCTAATTACACAAATAATTTTATTTATTTTTAACAAATACATTCTTTTTTTAATTAAAAATAGAATTGTATCATATCACAACTTTATTTAAAGGTTATATTCTTTTTTAAAAATATGAATTTTTATATGAAATATAGTTTTACTTACGCATATAATTATAGATATATGAAGTCTATATTTTATGATTTTAAACTACATTTTAATTCTATATACGACCAATATTATTCGGTTTGATTATTAATTCATCCGTACGTTATTTTGCTATTAATTGTCATATATATTTTTTCATTATTATTACAAACAGTTGAAACGGCTCAAAACCATGGTTTATCCATCAAATTTCATACCACTAAACGATTCGATATTTTGGCCGGTATCTACTCCATTTCAAAAGTGGAGAATCCTAAATTATTCATTTGAATAAATATAGCGAACTAAGATGATATGTTAACCGTAAAAGGGCATGCAACTTTATGCATGACTATGTCATACGCGTTGTGTAGGGACATTATTAATTGCTGTGCGTCCATACTTCTTATCGGTCAACCATATAATAGTGTACTTTACGACCGAACTCTATGAAGTTCATATCATTGTAGTTCCATTCACTTGACGAATCTAAAAGAATAAATCTAGACATCAAATTAAATATACAATGCAAACCTATCCTCAATTAATATGTTAGACTCCATATTGTGATTTTATTTTTCCAGCCACATAATTAGATATAAAAATTAAATAGTATTATCTCCACTAACATCAGTCTAATTACACAAATAATTTTATTTATTTTTAACAAATACATTCTTTTTTTAATTAAAAATAGAATTGTATCATATCACAACTTTATTTAAAGGTTATATTCTTTTTTAAAAATATGAATTTTTATATGAAATATAGTTTTACTTACGCATATAATTATAGATATATGAAGTCTATATTATAGGATTTTAAACTACATTTTAATTCTATATACGACCAATATTATTCGGTTTGATTATTAATTCATCCGTACGTTATTTTGCTATTAATTGTCATATATATTTTTTCATTATTATTACAAACAGTTGAAACGGCTCAAAACCATGGTTTATCCATCAAATTTCATACCACTAAACGATTCGATATTTTGGCCGGTATCTACTCCATTTCAAAAGTGGAGAATCCTAAATTATTCATTTGAATAAATATAGCGAACTAAGATGATATGTTAACCGTAAAAGGGCATGCAACTTTATGCATGACTATGTCATACGCGTTGTGTAGGGACATTATTAATTGCTGTGCGTCCATACTTCTTATCGGTCAACCATATAATAGTGTACTTTACGACCGAACTCTATGAAGTTCATATCATTTTAGTTCCATTTACTTGACGAATCTAAAAGAATAAATCTAGACATCAAATTAAATATACAATGCAAACCTATCCTCAATTAATATGTTAGCCTCCATATTGTGATTTTATTTTTCCAGCCACATAATTAGATATAAAAATTAAATAGTATTATCTCCACTAACATCAGTCTAATTACACAAATAATTTTATTTATTTTTAACAAATACATTCTTTTTTCAATTAAAAAATAGTATTGTACCATATCACAACTTTATTTAAAGGTTATATTCTTTTTGAAAATATGAATATTTATATGAAATATAGTTTTACTTACGCATATAATTATAGGTATATGATGTCTATATTTTAGGATTCTAAACTACATATTAATTCTATATACGACCAATATTATTCGGTTTGATTATTAATTCATCCGTACGTTATTTTGCTATTAATTGTCATATATATTTTTTCATTATTATTACAAACAGTTGAAACGGCACAAAACCACGGTTGATCCATCGGATTTCATACCACTAAACGATTCGATATTTTGGTATCGGTCATTAAAACATTGCTTTTAAGAGGTATCTACTCCATTTCAAAAGTGGAGAATCCCAAATTATTCACTTTGAATAAATATAGCGAACTAAGATGATATGTTAACCGTAAAAGGGCATGCATCTTTATGCATGACTATGTCATACGCGTTGTGTAGGGACATTATTAATTGCCGTGCGTCCATACTTCTTATCGGTCAACCATATAATAGTGTACTTTACCACCGAACTCTATGAAGTTCATATCATTTTAGTTCCATTTACTTGACGAATCTAAAAGAATAAATCTAGACATCAAATTAAATATACAATGCAAACCTATCCTCAATTAATATGTTAGCCTCCATATTGTGATTTTATTTTTCCAGCCACATAATTAGATATAAAAATTAAATAGTATTATCTCCACTAACATCAGTCTAATTACACAAATAATTTTATTTATTTTTAACAAATACATTCTTTTTTCAATTAAAAAATAGAATTGTATCATATCACAACTTTATTTAAAGGTTATATTCTTTTTTGAAAATATGAATTTTTATATGAAATATAGTTTTACTTACGCATATAATTATAGTTATATGAAGTCTATATTTTAGTATTTTAAACTACATTTTAATTCTATATATGACCAATATTATTCGGTTTGATTATTAATTCATCCGTACGTTATTTTGCTATTAATTGTCATATATATTTTTTCATTATTATTACAAACAGTTGAAACGGCACAAAACCACGGTTGATCCATCAAATTTCATACCACTAAACGATTCGATATTTTGGCGTACGGTCATTAAAACATTGCTTTTAAGAGGTATCTACTCCATTTCAAAAGTGGAGAATCCCAAATTATTCACTTTGAATAAATATAGCGAACTAAGATGATATGTTAACCGTAAAAGGGCATGCAACTTTATGAATGACTATGTCATACGCGTTGTGTAGGGACATTATTAATTGCTGTGCGTCCATACTTCTTATCGGTCAACCATATAATAGTGTACTTTACCACCGAACTCTATGAAGTTCATATCATTATAGTTCCATTTACTTGACGAATCTAAAAGAATAAATCTAGACATCAAATTAAATATACAATGCAAACCTATCCTCAATTAATATGTTAGCCTCCATATTGTGATTTTATTTTTCCAGCCACATAATTAGATATAAAAATTAAATAGTATTATCTCCACTAACATAAATCTAATTACACAAATAATTTTATTTATTTTTAACAAATACATTCTTTTTTCAATTAAAAAGTAGAATTGTATCATATCACAACTTTATTTAAAGGTTATATTCTTTTTTGAAAATATGAATTTTTATATGAAATATAGTTTTACTTACGCATATATGAAAATATGAATTTATAGATATATGAAGTCTATATTTTAGGATTTTAAACTACATTTTAATTCTATATACGACCAATATTATTCGGTTTGATTATTAATTCATCCGTACGTTATTTTGCTATTAATTGTCATATATATTTTTTCATTATTATTACAAACAAGTTGAAACGGCACAAAACCACGATTGATCAATCAAATTTCATACCACTAAACTATTCGATATTTTGGCCGGTACGGTAATTAAAACATTGCTTTTAAGAGGTATCTACTCCATTTCAAAAGTGGAGAATCCCAAATTATTCACTTTGAATAAATATAGCGAACTAAGATGATATGTTAACCGTAAAAGGGCATGCAACTTTATGCATGACTATGTCATACGCGTTGTGTAGGGACATTATTAATTGCCGTGCGTCCATACTTCTTATCGGTCAACCATATCATAGTGTACTTTACCACCGAACTCTATGAAGTTCATATCATTTTAGTTCCATTTACTTGACGAATCTAAAAGAATAAATCTAGACATCAAATTAAATATACAATGCAAACCTATCCTCAATTAATATGTTAGCCTCTATATTGTGATTTTATTTTTCCAGCCACATAATTAGATATAAAAATTAAATAGTATTATCTCCACTAACATCAGTCTAATTACACAAATAATTTTATTTATTTTTAACAAATACATTCTTTTTTCAATTAAAAATAGAATTGTATAATATCACAACTTTCTTTAAAGGTTATATACTTTTTTGAAAATATGAGTTTTTATATGAAATATTTTTACTTACGCATATAATTATAGTTATATGAAGTCTATATTTTAGTATTTTAAACTACATTTTAATTCTATATATGACCAATATTATTCGGTTTGATTATTAATTCATCCGTACGGTATTTTGCTATTAATTATCATATATATATTTTCATTATTATTACAAACAGTTGAAACGGCACAAAACCACGGTTGATCCATCAAATTTCATACCACTAAATTTTCCGATATTTTGGCCGATAGGTCATTAAAACATTGCTTTTAAGAGGTATCTACTCCATTTCAAAAGTGGAGAATCCCAAATTATTCACTTTGAATAAATATAGCGAACTAAGATGATATGTTCACCGTAAAAGGGCATGCAACTTTATGAATGACTATGTCATACGCCTTGTGTAAGGACATTATTAATTGTCGTGCGTCCATACTTCTTATCGGTCAACCATATCATATTGTACTTTACCACCAAACTCTATGAAGTTCATATCATTATAGTTCGATTTACTTGACGAATCTAAAAGAATAAATCTAGACATCAAATTAAATATACAATGCAAACCTATCCTCAATTAATATGTTAGCCTCCATATTGTCATTTTATTTTTCCAGCCACATAATTAGATATAAAAATAAAATAGTATTATCTCCACTAACATAAGTCTAATTACACAAATAATTTTATTTATTTTTAACAAATACATTCTTTTTTCAATTAAAAAGTAGAATTGTATCATATCACAACTTTATTTAAAGGTTATATACTTTTTGGAAAATATGAATTTTTATATGAAATATAGTTTTACTTACGCATATATGAAAATATGAATTTTTATAGATATATGAAGTCTTTCTTTTAGGATTTTAAACTACATTTTAATTCTATATACGACCAATATTATTCGGTTTGATTATCTGAACGTTATTTTTCTATTAATTGTCATATATATATTTTTATAATTATTACAAACAGTTGACACGGCACAAAACCACAATTGATCAATCAAATTTCATACCACTAAACTTTCCGATATTTTGGCCGGTACGGTAATTTAAACATTGCTTTTAAGAGGTATCTACTCCATTTCAAAAGGGGAGAATCCCAAATTATTCACTTTGAATAAATATAGAGAACTAAGATGGTATGTTAACCGTAAAAGGGCATTCAACTTTATGCATGACTTTGTCATACGCCTTGTGTAGGGACATTATTAATTGCCGTGCGTCCATACTTCATATCGGTCAACCATATCATAGTGTACTTTACCAACTAACTCTATGAAGTTCATATCATTTTAGTTCGATTTACTTGACGAATCTAAAAAAATAAATCTAGACATCAAATTAAATATACAATGCAAACCTATCCTCAATTAATATTTTAGCCTCTATCTTGTCTTTTTATTTTTCCAGCCACATAATTAGATATAAAAATTCAATAGTATTATCTCCACTAACATCAGTCAAATTACACAAATAATTTTATTTATTTTTAATAAATACATTCTTTTTTCAGTTAAAAATAGAATTGTATAATATCACAACTTTCTTTAAAGGTTATATACTTTTTTGAAAATATGAATTTTTATATGAAATATAGTTTTACTTACGCATATAATTATAGATATATGAAGTCCATATTTTAAGATTTTAAACTACATTTTAATTCTATATACGACCAATATTATTCGTTTTGATTATTAATTCATCCGTACGGTATTTTGCTATTAATTGTCATATATATTTTTTCATTATTATTACAAACAGTTGAAACGGCACAAAACCATGGTTGATCCATCAAATTTGATAGCACTAAACTTTCCGATATTTTAGCTGGGTCGGTCATTAAAACATTGCTTTTAAGAGGTATCTACTCCATTTCAAAAGTGGAGAATCCCAAATTATTCACTTTGAATAAATATAGCGAACTAAGATGATATGTTAACCGTAAAAGGGCATGCAACTTTATGCATGACTATGTCATACGCCTTGTGTGGGGATATTATTAATTGCCGTGCGTCCATACTTTTTATCGGTCAACCATATCATAGTATACTTACCACCGAACTCTATGAAGTCCATATCATTTTAGTTCGATTTACTTGACGAATCTAAAAGAATAAATCTAGACATCAAATTAAATATACAATGCAAACCTATCCTCAATTAATATGTTAGCCTCCATATTGTGATTTTATTTTTCCAGCAACATAATTAGATATAAAAATTAAATAGTATTATCTCCACTAACATCAGTCTTATTACACAAATAATTTTATTTATTTTTAACAAATACATTCTTTTTTCAGTTAAAAAATAGAATTGTATAATATCACAAGTTTATTTAAAGGTTATATACTTTTTGTAAAATATGAGTTTTTATATGAAATATTTTTACTTACGCATATAATTATAGTTATATGAAGTCTATATTTTAGTATTTTAAACTACATTTTAATTCTATATATGACCAATATTATTCGGTTTGATTATTAATTCATCCGTACGGTATTTTGCTATTAATTGTCATATATAATTTTTCATTATTATTACAAACAGTTGAAACGGCACAAAACCACGGTTGATCCATCAAATTTCATACAACTAAACTGTCCGATATTTTGGCCGGTACGGTCATTAAAATATTGCTTTTAAGAGGTATCTACTCCATTTGAAAAGTGGAGAATCCCAAATTATTCACTATGAATAAATATAGCGAACTAAGATGATATGTTAACCATAAAAGAGCATGCAACTTTATGCATGACTATGTCATACGCCTTGTGTAGGGACATTATTATTTGCCGTGCGTCCATACTTCTTATCGGTCTACCATATCATAGTGTACTTTACCACTGAACTCTATGAAGTTCATATAATTTTAGTTCCATTTACTTGACGAATCTAAAAGAATAAATCTAGACATCAAATTAAATATACAATGCAAACCTATCCTCAATTAATATGTTAGCCTCCATATTGTCATTTTATTTTTCTAGCCACATAATTAGATATAAAAATAAAATAGTATTATCTCCACTAACATCAGTCTAATTACACAAATAATTTTATTTATTTTTAACAAATACATTCTTTTTTCAATTAAAAATAGAATTGTATCATATCACAACTTTATTTAAAGGTTATATACTTTTTTGAAAATATGAATTTTTATATGAAATATAGTTTTACTTACGCATATAATTATAGATATATGAAGTCTATATTTTAGGATTTTAAACTACATTTTAATTCTATATATGACCAATATTATTCGGTTTGATTATTAATTCATCCGTACGTTTTTTTGCTATTAATTGTCATATATATTTTTTCATTATTATTACAAACAGTTGAAATAGCACAAAACCACGATTGATCCATCAAATTTCATACCACTAAACTTTCCGATATTTTGGCCGGTACGGTAATTAAAACATTGCTTTTAAGAGGTATCTACTCCATTTCAAAAGTGGAGAATCCCAAATTATTCACTTTGAATAAATATAGCGAACTAAGATGATATGTTAACCGTAAAAGGGCATGCAACTTTGTGCATGACTATGTCATACGCCTTGTGTGGGGACATTATTAATTGCCGTGCGTCCATACTTCTTATCGGTCAACCATATCATAGTGTACTTTACCATCGAACTCTATGAAGTTCATATCATTTTAGTTCGATTTACTTGACGAATCTAAAAGAATAAATCTAGACATCAAATTAAATATACAATGCAAACCTATCCTCAATTAATATGTTAGCCTCTATATTGTCTTTTTATTTTTCCAGCCACATAATTAGATACAAAAATTCAATAATATTATCTCCACTAAAATCTGTGTAATTACACAAATAATTTTATTTATTTTTAACAAATACATTCTTTTTTCAATTAAAAATAGAATTGTATCATATCACAACTTTATTTGAAGGTTATATACTTTTTTGAAAATATGAATTTTTATATGAAATACAGTTTTACTTACGCATATAATTATAGATATATGAAGCCTATATTTTAGGATTTTAAACTACATTTTAATTCCATATATGACCAATATTATTCGGTTTGATTATTAATTCATCCGTACGTTATTTTGCTATTAATTGTCATATATATTTTTTTGTTATAATTACAAACAGTTGAAACGGCACAAAACCACAGTTGATCAATCAAATTTCATACCACTAAACTTTCCGATATTTTGGCTGGTACGGTAATTAAAACATTGCTTTTAAGAGGTATCTACTCCATTTCAAAAGTGGAGAATCCCAAATTATTCACTTTGAATAAATATAGAGAACTAAGATGATATGTTAACCGTAAAAGGGCATGCAACTTTATGCATGACTATGTCATACGCCTTGTGTAGGGACATTATTAATTGCCGTGCGTCCATACTTCTTATCGGTCAACCATATCATAGTGTACTTTACCATCGAACACTATGAAGTTCATATCATTTTAGTTCGATTTACTTGACGAATCTAAAAGAATAAATCTAGACATCAAATTAAATATACAATGCAAACCTATCCTCAATTAATATGTTAGCCTCTATATTGTCTTTTTATTTTTCCAGCCACATAATTAGATACAAAAATTCAATAATATTATCTCCACTAAAATCTGTCTAATTACACAAATAATTTTATTTATTTTTAACAAATACATTCTTTTTTCAATTAAAAATAGAATTGTATCATATCACAACTTTATTTGAAGGTTATATACTTTTTTGAAAATATGAATTTTTATATGAAATATAGTTTTACTTACGCATATAATTATAGATATATGAAGCCTATATTTTAGGATTTTAAACTACATTTTAATTCCATATATGACCAATATTATTCGGTTTGATTATTAATTCATCCGTACGTTATTTTGCTATTAATTGTCATATATATTTTTTTGTTATAATTACAAACAGTTGAAACGGCACAAAACCACAGTTGATCAATCAAATTTCATACCACTAAACTTTCCGATATTTTGGCCGGTACGGTAATTAAAACATTGCTTTTAAGAGGTATCTACTCCATTTCAAAAGTGGAGAATCCCAAATTATTCACTTTGAATAAATATAGAGAACTAAGATGATATGTTAACCGTAAAAGGGCATGCAACTTTATGCATGACTATGTCATACGCCTTGTGTAGGGACATTATTAATTGCCGTGCGTCCATACTTCTTATCGGTCAACCATATCATAGTGTACTTTACCATCGAACACTATGAAGTTCATATCATTTTAGTTCGATTTACTTGACGAATCTAAAAGAATAAATCTAGACATCAAATTAAATATACAATGCAAACCTATCCTCAATTAATATGTTAGCCTCTATATTGTCTTTTTATTTTTCCAGCCAAATAATTGGATATAAAAATTCAATAGTATTATCTCCACTAAAATCTGTCTAATTACACAAATAATTTTATTTATTTTTAACAAATACATTCTTTTTTCAATTAAAAATAGAATTGTATCATATCACAACTTTATTTAAAGGTTATATACTTTTTTGAAAATATGAATTTTTATATGAAATTTAGTTTTACTTACGCATATAATTAAAGATATATGAAGTCTATATTTTAGGATTTTAAACTACATTTTAATTCTATATATGACCAATATTATTCGGTTTGATTATTAATTCATCCGTACGTTATTTTGCTATTAATTGTCATATATATTTTTCCATTATTATTACAAACAGTTGAAAGAGCACAAAACCATGATTGATCCATCAAATTTCATTCCACTAAACATTCCGATATTTTGGCCGGTACTTCGTCATTAAAACATTGCTTTTAAGAGGTATCTACTCCATTTCAAAAGTGGAGAATCCCAAATTATTCACTTTTAATAAATATAGCGAACTAAGATGATATGTTAACCGTAAAAGGGCATGCAACTTTATGCATGGCTATGTCATACGCCTTGTATGGGGACATTATTAATTACCGTGCGTCCATACTTCTTATCGGTCAACCATATCATAGTGTACTTTACCATCAAAATCTATGAAGTTCATATCATTTTAGTTCGATTTACATGACGAATCTCAAAGAATAAATCTAGACATCAAATTAAATATACAATGCAAACCTATCCTCAATTAATATGTTAGCCTCTATATTGTCTTTTTATTTTTCCACCACATAATTAGATATAAAAATTCAATAGTATTATCTTCACTAACATTTGTCTAATTACACAAATAATTTTATTTATTTTTAACAAATACATTCTTTTTTCAATTAAAAATAGAATTGTATCATATCACAACTTTATTTAAAGGTTATATACTTTTTTGAAAATATGAATTTTTATATGAAATATAGTTTTACTTACGCATATAATTAAAGATATATGAAGTCTATATTTTAGGATTTTAAACTACATTTTAATTCTATATATGACCAATATTATTCGGTTTGATTATTAATTCATCCGTACGTTATTTTGCTATTAATTGTCATATATATTTTTTTGTTATTATTACAAACGGTTGAAACGGCACAAAACCATGGTTGATCAATCAAATTTCATACCACTAAACTTTCCGATATTTTGGCCGGTACGGTAATTAAAACATTGCTTTTAAGAGGTATCTACTCCATTTCAAAAGTTGAGAATCCCAAATTATTCACTTTGAATAAATATAGCGAACTAAGATGATATGTTAACCGTAAAAGGGCATGCAACTTTATGCATGACTATGTCATACGCCTTGTGTAGGGACATTATTAATTGCCGTGCGTCCATACTTCTTATCGGTCAACCATATCATAGTGTACTTTACCATCGAACTCTATGAAGTTCATATCATTTTAGTTCGATTTACTTGACGAATCTAAAAGAATAAATCTAGACATCAAATTAAATATACAATGCAAACCTATCCTCAATTAATATGTTAGCCTCTATATTGTCTTTTTATTTTTCCAGCCACATAATTAGATATAAAAATTCAATAGTATTATCTCCACTAACATCTGTCTAATTACACAATTAATTTTATTTATTTTTAACAAATACATTCTTTTTTCAATTAAAAAATAATTGTATCATATCACAACTTTATTTAAAGGTTATATACTTTTTTGAAAATATGAATTTTTATATGAAATATAGTTTTACTTACGCATATAATTAAAGATATATGAAGTCTATATTTTAGGATTTTAAACTACATTTTAATTCTATATATGACCAATATTATTCGGTTTGATTATTAATTCATCCGTACGTTATTTTGCTATTAATTGTCATATATATTTTTTTGTTATAATTACAAACGAGTTGAAACGGCACAAAACCACAATTGATCAATCAAATTTCATACCACTAAACTTTCCGATATTTTGGCCGGTACGGTAATTAAAACATTGCTTTTAAGAGGTATCTACTCCATTTCAAAAGTTGAGAATCCCAAATTATTCACTTTGAATAAATATAGCGGACTAAGATGATATGTTAACCGTAAAAGGGCATGCAACTTTATGCATGACTATGTCATACGCCTTGTGTAGGGACATTATTAATTGCCGTGCGTCCATACTTCTTATCGGTCAACCATATCATAGTGTACTTTACCATCGAACTCTATGAAGTTCATATCATTTTAGTTCGATTTACTTGACGAATCTAAAAGAATAAATCTAGACATCAAATTAAATATACAATGCAAACCTATCCTCAATTAATATGTTAGCCTCTATATTGTCTTTTTATTTTTCCAGCCAAATAATTGGATATAAAAATTCAATAGTATTATCTCCACTAAAATCTGTCTAATTACACAATTAATTTTATTTATTTTTAACAAATACATTCTTTTTTCAATTAAAAATAGAATTGTATCATATCACAACTTTATTTAAAGGTTATATACTTTTTTGAAAATATGAATTTTTATATGAAATATAGTTTTACTTACGCATATAATTAAAGATATATGAAGTCTATATTTTAGGATTTTAAACTACATTTTAATTCTATATATGACCAATATTATTCGGTTTGATAATTAATTCATCCGTACGTTATTTTGCTATTAATAGTCATATATATTTTTTTGTTATAATTACAAACAGTTGAAACGGCACAAAACCACAATTGATCAATCAAATTTCATACCACTAAACTTTCCGATATTTTTGGCCGGTACGGTAATTAAAACATTGCTTTTTAAGAGGTATCTACTCCATTTCAAAAGTTGAGAATCCCAAATTATTCACTTTGAATAAATATAGCGGACTAAGATGATATGTTAACCGTAAAAGGGCATGCAACTTTATGCATGACTATGTCATACGCCTTGTGTAGGGACATTATTAATTGCCGTGCGTCCATACTTCTTATCGGTCAACCATATCATAGTGTACATTACCATCGAACTTTATGAAGTTCATATCATTTTAGTTCGATTGACTTGACGAATCTAAAAGAATAAATCTAGACATCAAATTAAATATACAATGCAAACCTATCCTCAATTAATATGTTAGCCTCTATATTGTCTTTTTATTTTTCCAGCCACATAATTAGATACAAAAATTCAATAATATTATCTCCACTAAAATCTGTCTAATTACACAAATAATTTTATTTATTTTTAACAAATACATTCTTTTTTCAATTAAAAATAGAATTGTATCATATCACAACTTTATTTAAAGGTTATATACTTTTTTGAAAATATGAATTTTTATATGAAATATAGTTTTACTTACGCATATAATTATAGATATATGAAGTCTATATTTTAGGATTTTAAACTACATTTTAATTCTATATATGACCATTATTATTCGGTTTGATTATTAATTCATCCGTACGTTATTTTGCTATTAATTGTCATATATATATTTTTGTTATAATTACAAACAGTTGAAACGGCACAAAACCACAGTTGATCAATCAAATTTCATACCACTAAACTTTCCGATATTTTGGCTAGTACGGTAATTAAAACATTGTTTTAAGAGGTATCTACTCCATTTCAAAAGTGGAGAATCCCAAATTATTCACTTTGAATAAACAGAGCGGACTAAGATGATATGTTAACCGTAAAAGGGCATGCAACTTTATGCATGACTATGTCATACGCCTTGTGTAGGGACATTATTAAGTGTCGTGCGTCCATACTTCTTATCGGTCAACCATATCATAGTGTACTTTATCATCGAAATCTATGAAGTTCATATCATTTTAGTTCCATTTACTTGACGAATCTCAAACAATAAATCTAGACATCAAATTAAATATACAATGCAAACCTATCCTCAATTAATATGTTAGCCTCTATATTGTCTTTTTATTTTTCCAGCCACATAATTAGATATAAAAATTCAATAGTATTATCGCCACTAACATCTTCTAATTACACAAATAATTTTATTTATTTTTAACAAATACATTCTTTTTTCAATTAAAAATAGAATTGTATCATATCACAACTTTATTTAAAGGTTATATACTTTTTTGAAAATATGAATTTTTATATGAAATATAGTTTTACTTACGCATATAATTAAAGATATATGAAGTCTATATTTTAGGATTTTAAACTACATTTTAATTCTATATATGACCAATATTATTCGGTTTGATAATTAATTCATCCGTACGTTATTTTGCTATTAATAGTCATATATATATTTTCATTATAATTACAAACGGTTGAAACGGCACAAAACCACGAGTTGATCAATCAAATTTCATACCACTAAACTTTCCGATATTTTGGCCGGTACGGTCATTAAAACATTGCTTTTAAGAGGTATCTACTCCATTTCAAAAGTTGAGAATCCCAAATTATTCACTTTGAATAAATATAGCGGACTAAGATGATATGTTAACCGTAAAAGGGCATGCAACTTTATGCATGACTATGTCATACGCCTTGTGTAGGGACATTATTAATTGCCGTGCGTCCATACTTCTTATCGGTCAACCATATCATAGTGTACTTTACCATCGAACACTATGAAGTTCATATCATTTTAGTTCGATTTACTTGACGAATCTAAAAGAATAAATCTAGACATCAAATTAAATATACAATGCAAACCTATCCTCAATTAATATGTTAGCCTCTATATTGTCTTTTTAATTTTTCCAGCCAAATAATTGGATATAAAAATTCAATAGTATTATCTCCACTAAAATCTGTCTAATTACACAAATAATTTTATTTATTTTTAACAAATACATTCTTTTTTCAATTAAAAATAGAATTGTATCATATCACAACTTTATTTAAAGGTTATATACTTTTTTTGAAAATATGAATTTTTATATGAAATTTAGTTTTACTTACGCATATAATTAAAGATATATGAAGTCTATATTTTAGGATTTTAAACTACATTTTAATTCTATATATGACCAATATTATTCGGTTTGATTATTAATTCATCCGTACGTTATTTTGCTATTAATTGTCATATACATTTTTCCATTATTATTACAAACAGTTGAAAGAGCACAAAACCATGATTGATCCATCAAATTTCATTCCACTAAACATTCCGATATTTTGGCCGGTACGGTCATTAAAACATTGCTTTTAAGAGGTATCTACTCCATTTCAAAAGTGGAGAATCCCAAATTATTCACTTTTAATAAATATAGCGAACTAAGATGGTATGTTAACCGTAAAAGGGCATGCAACTTTATGCATGGCTATGTCATACGCCTTGTATGGGGACATTATTAATTACCGTGCGTCCATACTTCTTATCGGTCAACCATATCATAGTGTACTTTACCATCAAAATCTATGAAGTTCATATCATTTTAGTTCGATTTACAAGACGAATCTCAAAGAATAAATCTAGACATCAAATTAAATATACAATGCAAACCTATCCTCAATTAATATGTTAGCCTCTATATTGTCTTTTTATTTTTCCAGCCACATAATTAGATATAAAAATTCAATAGTATTATCTTCACTAACATTTGTCTAATTACACAAATAATTTTATTTATTTTTAACAAATACATTCTTTTTTCAATTAAAAATAGAATTGTATCATATCACAACTTTATTTAAAGGTTATATACTTTTTTTGAAAATATGAATTTTTATATGAAATATAGTTTTACTTACGCATATAATTAAAGATATATGAAGTTATATTTTAGGATTTTAAACTACATTTTAATTCTATATATATGACCAATATTATTCGGTTTGATTATTAATTCATCCGTACGTTATTTTGCTATTAATTGTCATATATATTTTTTGTTATAATTACAAACGGTTGAAACGGCACAAAACCACGGTTGATCAATCAAATTTCATACCACTAAACTTTCGATATTTTGGCCGGTACGGTAATTAAAACATTGCTTTTAAGAGGTATCTACTCCATTTCAAAAGTTGAGAATCCCAAATTATTCACTTTGAATAAATATAGCGGACTAAGATGATATGTTAACCGTAAAAGGGCATGCAACTTTATGCATGACTATGTCATACGCCTTGTGTAGGGACATTATTAATTGCCGTGCGTCCATACTTCTTATCGGTCAACCATATCATAGTGTACTTTACCATCGAACTTTATGAAGTTCATATCATTTTAGTTCGATTGACTTGACGAATCTAAAAGAATAAATCTAGACATCAAATTAAATATACAATGCAAACCTATCCTCAATTAATATGTTAGCCTCTATATTGTCTTTTTATTTTTCCGGCCACATAATTAGATACAAAAATTCAATAATATTATCTCCACTAAAATCTGTCTAATTACACAAATAATTTTATTTATTTTTAACAAATACATTCTTTTTTCAATTAAAAATAGAATTGTATCATATCACAACTTTATTTAAAGGTTATATACTTTTTGAAAATATGAATTTTTATATGAAATATAGTTTTACTTACGCATATAATTAAAGATATATGAAGTCTATATTTTAGGATTTTAAACTACATTTTAATTCTATATATGACCAATATTATTCGGTTTGATTATTAATTCATCCGTACGTTATTTTGCTATTAATTGTCATATATATTTTTTTGTTATAATTACAAACAGTTGAAACGGCACAAAACCACGAGAGAAAAAAAAAATAAAAAAAAAAAGGGAATATTGATCCATCAAATTTCATTCCACTAAACATTCGATATTTTGGCCGGTACGGTAATTAAAACGTTGCTTTTAAGAGGTATCTACTCCATTTCAAAAGTGGAGAATCCGAAATTATTCACTTTGAATAAATATAGCGGACTAAGATGATATGTTAACCGTAAAAGGGCATGCAACTTTATGCATGACTATGTCATACGCCTGGTGTAGGGACATTATTAATTGCCGTGCGTCCATACTTCTTATCGGTCAACCATATCATAGTGTACTTTACCATCGAACTCTGCGAAGTTCATATCATGTTAGTTCGATTTACTTGACTAAACTAAAAGAATAAATCTAGACATCAAATTAAATATACAATGCAAACCTATCCTCAATTAATATGTTAGCCTTTATATTGAACAGCTATTTTCCCAATACATAATTAGATATAAAAATTAAATAGTATTATCTCCACTAACATCAGTCTAATTTACACAAATAATTTTATTTATTTTTAACAAATACATTCTTTTTTTTTCAATTAAAAATAGAATTGTATCATATCACAACTTTATTTAAAGGTTATATACTTTTTTGAAAATATGAATTTTTATATGAAATATAGTTTTACTTTCACTTATTAATTATAGATATATGAAGTCTATATTTTAGGATTTTAAACTACATTTTAATTCTATATATGACCATTATTATTCGGTTTGATTATTAATTCATCCGGTACGTTATTTTGCTATTAATTGTCATATATATATTTTTGTTATAATTACAAACAGTTGAAACGGCACAAAACCACGGGTTGATCAATCAAATTTCATACCACTAAACTTTCCTTTCCGATAGGACAATTTTGGCAGTACGGAATTAAAACATTGTTTTAAGAGGTATCTACTCCATTTCAAAAGTGGAGAATCCCAAATTATTCACTTTGAATAAACGAGAGCGGACTAAGATGATATGTTAACCGTAAAAGGGCATGCAACTTTATGCATGACTATGTCATACACATTTTAAAGTAGGGACATTATTAATTGTCGTGCGTCCATACTTCTTATCGGTAAACAACCATGTCCATAGTGTACTTTATCATCGAAATCTATGAAGTTCATATCATTTTAGTTCCATTTACTTGACGAATCTCAAACAATAAATCTAGACATCAAATTAAATATACAATACGGAAACCTATCCTCAATTAATATGTTAGCCTCTATATTGTCCTTTTATTTTCCTGACCACATAATTAGATATAAAAATTCAATCGTATTATCTCCCCTAACATACATGCCTAATTACACAAATAATTTTATTTATTTTTAACAAATACATTCTTTTTTCAATTAAAAATAGAATTGTATCATATCACAACTTTATTTAAAGGTTATATTCCTTTTTGAAAATATGAATTTTTATATGAAATATAGTTTTACTTACGCATATAATTAAAGATATATGAAGTCTATATTTTAGGATTTTAAACTACATTTTAATTCTATATATGACCAATATTATTCGGTTTGATAATTAATTCATCCGTACGTTATTTTGCTATTAATAGTCATATATATATTTTTGTTATAATTACAAACAATTGAAACGGCACAAAACCACAGTTGATCAATCAAATTTCATACCATTGAATTTTTTTTTTTTTTTTTTTTTTTTTTTTTTTTTTTTTTTTTTTTTTTTTTTTTTTTTTTTTTTTTTTCATTATTTTTGCAAATACGGTAATTAAAACATTGCTTTTAGAAGGTATCTACTCCATTTAAAAAGTTGAGAATCCCAAATTATTCACTTTGAATAAATATAGCGGACTAAGATGATATGTTAACCGTAAAAGGGCATGCAACTTTATGCATGGTTATGTCATACGCCTTGTGTAGGGACATTATTAATTGCCGTGCGTCCATACTTCTTATCGGTCAACCATATCATAGTGTACTTTACCATCGAACTTTATGAAGTTCATATCATTTTAGTTCGATTGACTTGACGAATCTAAAAGAATAAATCTAGACATCAAATTAAATATACAATGCAAAACTTTATCCTCAATTAATATGTTAGCCTGTATATTGTGATT
>JAUJYP020000900.1:0-44439 GCA_030674075.2 Linum usitatissimum
ATCGGGGGTACTCACTTTCGAGTATTTTCAAAGGAGTTTTCAAACTAACTAGAATAACTCATTTATTGATCATCGCTTACCACCCACATGCAAGTATGCGGAGGAAGTGACGAATCATGAGCTAGTGCTGATTCTTGGAAAGACGATCGATCAATCTCGAGGAATTGGTCAATCAAGCTCGATGAGGCTCTTTGGGCCTTTCGGCTGCCAGACTCTGTCGATCGGCACTTCACCTTGTCGACTATTTTATTGTAAGTCTTGTCATTTATCAGTCAACCTTGAGCATAAACCATTATGGGCGATGAAGCGACTAAATATGGATGCTAGTCTTACATCTTTATAAACAAAGTACCAACTACTAGAGTTGGAGGAGTACGGGTTCCATGCATTCGAAAGCGCACTATTATATAAAGAGAAAGGTAATGATGCTAAGGTGCGGGTAAAGTTCATTCCATGCCTTGTCACTCATTTCGACGCCCCTCACTCGGTCATAAGCGATCGGGGTACTCACTTTCGAGTATTTTCAAACGAGTTTTCAAACTAACTAGAATAACTCATTTATTGATCATCGCTTACCACCCACATGCAAGTATACGCGGAGGAAGTGACGAATCATGAGCTCGAGCTAATTCTTGGAAAGACGATCGATCAATCTCGAGGAATTGGTCAATCAAGCTCGATGAGGCTCTTTGGGCCTTTCGAAGCGCCTTCAAGACTCCTATCGATCGGCACTTCACCTTGTCGACTATTTTATGGTAAGTCTTGTCATTTATCGAGTCAACCTTGAGCATAAACCATTATGGGCGATGAAGCGACTAAATATGGATGCTAGTCTTACATCTTTATAAACAAAGTACCAACTACTAGAGTTGGAGGAGTACATTCCATGCATTCGAAAGCGCACTATTATATAAAGAGAAAGGTAATGATGCTAAGGTGCTAGTAAAGTTCATTCCATGCCTTGTCACTCATTTCGACACCCCTCACTCGGTCATAAGCGATCGGGGTACTCACTTTCGAGTATTTTCAAACGAGTTTTCAAACTAACTAGAATAACTCATTTATTGATCATCGCTTACCACCCACATGCAAGTAGTCACAGGAAGTGACGAATCATGAGCTCGAGCTAATTCTTGGAAAGACGATCGATCAATCTCGAGGAATTGGTCAATCAAGCTCGATGAGGCTCTTTGGGCCTTTCGGCTTGCCTTCAAGACATCGATCGGCACTTCACCTTGTCGACTATTTTATGGTAAGGCTTGTCATTTATCGATCAACCTTGAGCATAAACCATTATGGGCGATGAAGCGACTAAATATGGATGCTAGTCTTACATCTTTATAAACAAAGTACCAACTACTAGAGTTGGAGGTACATGTTCCATGCATTCGAAAGCGCACTATTATATAAAGAGAAAGGTAATGATGCTAAGGTGCAGGTAAAGTTCATTCCATGCCTTGTCACTCATTTCGACGCCCCTCACTCGGTCATAAGCGATCGGGGTACTCACTTTCGAGTATTTTCAAACGAGTTTTCAAACTAACTAGAATAACTCATTTATTGATCATCGCTTACCACCCACATGCAAGTAGTCTGGAGGAAGTGACGAATCATGAGCTCGAGCTAATTCTTGGAAAGACGATCGATCAATCTCGAGGAATTGGTCAATCAAGCTCGATGAGGCTCTTTGGGCCTTTCGAACTGCCTTCAAGACTCCTATCGATCGGCACTTCACCTTGTCGACTATTTTATGGTAAGTCTTGTCATTTATCGGTCAACCTTGAGCATAAACCATTATGGGCGATGAAGCGACTAAATATGGATGCTAGTCTTCATCTTTATAAACAAAGTACCAACTACTAGAGTTGGAGGAGTACATGTTCCATGCATTCGAAAGCGCACTATTATATAAAGAGAAAGGTAATGATGCTAAGGTGCAGGTAAAGTTCATTCCATGCCTTGTCACTCATTTCGACGCCCCTCACTCGGTCATAAGCGATCGGGATACTCACTTTCGAGTATTTTCAAACGAGTTTTCAAACTAACTAGAATAACTCATTTATTGATCATCGCTTACCACCCACATGCAAGTAGTCCGGAGGAAGTGACGAATCATGAGCTCGAGCTGATTCTTGGAAAGATCGATCAATCTGAGGAATTGGTCAATCAAGCTCGATGAGGCTCTTTGGGCCTTTGCCTTTCAAGACTCCTATCGATCGGCACTTCACCTTGTCGACTATTTTATGGTAAGTCTTGTCATTTATCATCAACCTTGAGCATAAACCATTATGGGCGATGAAGCGACTAAATATGGATGCTAGTCTACATCTTTATAAAGAAAGTACCAACTAAAGTTGGAGGAGTACATGTTCCATGCATTCGAAAGCGCACTATTATATAAAGAGAAAGGTAATGATGCTAAGGTGCTGGTAAAGTTCATTCCATGCCTTGTCACTCATTTCGACGCCCTCACTCGGTCATAAGCGATCGGGTACTCACTTTCGAGTATTTTCAAACGAGTTTTCAAACTAACTAGAATAACTCATTTATTGATCATCGCTTACCACCCACATGCAAGTAGTCAGGAAGTGACGAATCATGAGCTCGAGCTGATTCTTGGAAAGACGATCGATCAATCTCGAGGAATTGGTCAATCAAGCTCGATGAGGCTCTTTGGGCCTTTCGAATTGCCTTCAAGACTCCTATCGATCGGCACTTCACCTTGTCGACTATTTTATGGTAAGGCTTGTCATTTATCGTCAACCTTGAGCATAAACCATTATGGGCGATGAGCGACTAAATATGGATGCTAGTCTTACATCTTTATAAACAAAGTACCAACTACTAGAGTTGGAGGAGTACATGTTCCATGCATTCGAAAGCGCACTATTATATAAAGAGAAAGGTAATGATGCTAAGGTGCAGGTAAAGTTCATTCCATGCCTTGTCACTCATTTCGACGCCCCTCACTCGGTCATAAGCGATCGGGGTACTCACTTTCGAGTATTTTCAAACGAGTTTTCAAACTAACTAGAATAACTCATTTATTGATCATCGCTTACCACCCACATGCAAGCATACGGAGGAAGTGACGAATCATGAGCTCGAGCTGATTCTTGGAAAGACGATCGATCAATCTCGAGGAATTGGTCAATCAAGCTCGATGAGGCTCTTTGGGCCTTTCGAACCGCTTCAAGACTCCTATCGATCGGCACTTCACCTTGTCGACTATTTTATGGTAAGGCTTGTCATTTATCATCAACCTTGAGCATAAACCATTATGGGCGATGAAGCGACTAAATATGGATGCTAGTCTTACATCTTTATAAACAAAGTACCAACTACTAGAGTTGGAGGAGTACATGTTCCATGCATTCGAAAGCGCACTATTATATAAAGAGAAAGGTAATGATGCTAAGGTGCGGGTAAAGTTCATTCCATGCCTTGTCACTCATTTCGACGCCCCTCACTCGGTCATAAGCGATCGGTACTCACTTTCGCGATCAATCTCTGAGGAATTGGTCAATCAAGCTCGATGAAGTCTTTGGGCCTTTCAGCCCCCATGTCAAAGACTCCTATCGATCGGAAATTCACATTATCGACTATTTAATGGTAAGTGCTTGTCATTTATCGGTCAACCTTGAGCATAAACCATTATGGGCGATGAAGGAAACACTAAATATGGAATCTTTAGTGTTACAGCTTTAGAAAGAAAGTACCAAATACTAAAGTTGGAGGAGTACAAAGTTCCATGCATTCGAAAGCGCACTATTATATAAAGAGAAAGGTAATGATGCTAAGGTTCTCGTAAAGTTCATGCACGGGATTTCTCACTCAATTCGGCGACCCACTCTCGGTCATAAGAAATCGGGGTACTCACTTTCGAGTATTTTCAAACGAGTTTTCAAACTAACTAGAATAACTCATTTATTGATCATCGCTTACCACCCACATGCAAGTAGTCGGAGGAAGTGACGAATCATGAGCTCGAGCTGATTCTTGGAAAGACGATCGATCAATCTCGAGGAATTGGTCAATCAAGCTCGATGAGGCTCTTTGGGCCTTTCGAGCGCCTTCAAGACTCCTATCGATCGGCACTTCACCTTGTCGACTATTTTATGGTAAGTCTTGTCATTTATCAGATCAACCTTGAGCATAAACCATTATGGGCGATGAAGCGACTAAATATGGATGCTAGTCTTACATCTTTATAAACAAAGTACCAACTACTAGAGTTGGAGGAGTACGAGTTCCATGCATTCGAAAGCGCACTATTATATAAAGAGAAAGGTAATGATGCTAAGGTGCGGGTAAAGTTCATTCCATGCCTTGTCACTCATTTTGACGCCCCTCTCTCGGTCATAAGCGATCGGGTACTCACTTTCGAGTATTTTCAAACGAGTTTTCAAACTAACTAGAATAACTCATTTATTGATCATCGCTTACCACCCACATGCAAGTATGCGGAGGAAGTGACGAATCATGAGCTCGAGTGATTCTTGGAAAGACGATCGATCAATCTCGAGGAATTGGTCAATCAAGCTCGATGAGGCTCTTTGGGCCTTTCGAAGCGCCTTCAAGACTCCTATCGATCGGCACTTCACCTTGTCGACTATTTTATGGTAAGGCTTGTCATTTATCGGTCAACCTTGAGCATAAACCATTATGGGCGATGAGCGACTAAATATGGATGCTAGTCTTACATCTTTATAAACAAAGTACCAACTACTAGAGTTGGAGGAGTACATGTTCCATGCATTCGAAAGCGCACTATTATATAAAGAGAAAGGTAATGATGCTAAGGTGCTGGTAAAGTTCATTCCATGCCTTGTCACTCATTTCGACGCCCTCACTCGGTCATAAGCGATCGGGGTACTCACTTTCGAGTATTTTCAAACGAGTTTTCAAACTAACTAGAATAACTCATTTATTGATCATCGCTTACCACCCACATGCAAGTAGTGCGGAAGTGACGAATCATGAGCTCGAGCTGATTCTTGGAAAGACGATCGATCAATCTCGAGGAATTGGTCAATCAAGCTCGATGAGGCTCTTTGGGCCTTTCGAGCTGCCTTCAAGACTCCTATCGATCGGCACTTCACCTTGTCGACTATTTTATGGTAAGGCTTGTCATTTATCGGTCAACCTTGAGCATAAACCATTATGGGCGATGAAGCGACTAAATATGGATGCTAGTCTTACATCTTTATAAACAAAGTACCAACTACTAGAGTTGGAGGAGTACATGTTCCATGCATTCGAAAGCGCACTATTATATAAAGAGAAAGGTAATGATGCTAAGGTGCAGGTAAAGTTCATTCCATGCCTTGTCACTCATTTCGACGCCCCTCACTCGGTCATAAGCGATCGGGGTACTCACTTTCGAGTATTTTCAAACGAGTTTTCAAACTAACTAGAATAACTTATTTAGTGAGCATGGCTTTCCACCACATGCAAGTAGTGTGGAGGAAGTGAAGAATCATGAGCTCGTGCTAATTATTTGGAAGACGATCGATCAATCTTCGAGGAGTTGGTCAATCAAGCTCGATGAGGCTCTTTGGGCCTTTCAAACTGCCTTCAAGACTATCGATCGGCACTTCACCTTGTCGGCTTCTTTTGTAAAAGTCTTGTCATTTTTATGCATAAACGATTATAGGCGATGAAGCGTCTAAATATGGATGCTAGTCTTACATCTTTATAAACAAAGTACCAACTACTAGAGTTGGAGGAGTACATGTTCTATGCATTTCAAAGCGCACTATTATATAAAAGAGAAAGGTAATGATGCTAAGGTGCAGGTAAAGTTCATTCCATGCCTTGTCACTCATTTCGACGCCCCTCACTCGGTCATAAGCGATCGGGGTACTCACTTTCGAGTATTTTCAAACGAGTTTTCAAACTAACTAGAATAACTCATTTATTGATCATCGCTTACCACCCACATGCAAGTACATGGAGGAAGTGACGAATCATGAGCTCGAGCTGATTCTTGGAAAGACGATCGATCAATCTCGAGGAATTGGTCAATCAAGCTCGATGAGGCTCTTTGGGCCTTTCGAAGCCTTCAAGACTCCTATCGATCGGCACTTCACCTTGTCGACTATTTTATGGTAAGGCTTGTCATTTATCGGTCAACCTTGAGCATAAACCATTATGGGCGATGAGCGACTAAATATGGATGCTAGTCTTACATCTTTATAAACAAAGTACCAACTACTAGAGTTGGAGGAGTACATGTTCCATGCATTCGAAAGCGCACTATTATATAAAGAGAAAGGTAATGATGCTAAGGTGCGGGTAAAGTTCATTCCATGCCTTGTCACTCATTTCGACGCCCCTCACTCGGTCATAAGCGATCGGGTACTCACTTTCGAGTATTTTCAAACGAGTTTTCAAACTAACTAGAATAACTCATTTATTGATCATCGCTTACCACCCACATGCAAGAGTACGGAGGAAGTGACGAATCATGAGCTCGAGCGATTCTTGGAAAGACGATCGATCAATCTCGAGGAATTGGTCAATCAAGCTCGATGAGGCTCTTTGGGCCTTTCGAATGCCTTCAAGACTCCTATCGATCGGCACTTCACCTTGTCGACTATTTTATGGTAAGGCTTGTCATTTATCAGTCAACCTTGAGCATAAACCATTATGGGCGATGAAGCGACTAAATATGGATGCTAGTCTTACATCTTTATAAAAAAGTACCAACTACTAGAGTTGGAGGAGTACATGTTCCATGCATTCGAAAGCGCACTATTATATAAAGAGAAAGGTAATGATGCTAAGGTACAGGTAAAGTTCATTCCATGCCTTGTCACTCATTTCGACGCCCCTCACTCGGTCATAAGCGATCGGGGTACTCACTTTCAGAGTATTTTCTAACGAGTTTTCAAACTAACTAGAATAACTCATTTATTGATCATCGCTTACCACCCACATGCAAGTAGTACGGAGGAAGTGACGAATCATGAGCTCGAGCTGATTCTTGGAAAGACGATCGATCAATCGAGGAATTGGTCAATCAAGCTCGATGAGGCTCTTTGGGCCTTTCGAGCGCCTTCAAGACTCTATCGATCGGCACTTCACCTTGTCGACTATTTTATGGTAAGTCTTGTCATTTATCGGTCAACCTTGAGCATAAACCATTATGGGCGATGAAGCGACTAAATATGGATGCTAGTCTTACATCTTTATAAACAAAGTACCAACTACTAGAGTTGGAGGAGTACATGTTCCATGCATTCGAAAGCGCACTATTATATAAAGAGAAAGGTAATGATGCTAAGGTGTAGGTAAAGTTCATTCCATGCCTTGTCACTCATTTCGACGCCCCTCTCTCGGTCATAAGCGATCGGGGTACTCACTTTCGAGTATTTTCAAACGAGTTTTCAAACTAACTAGAATAACTCATTTATTGATCATCGCTTACCACCCACATGCAAGTAGTCGGAGGAAGTGACGAATCATGAGCTCGAGCTGATTCTTGGAAAGACGATCGATCAATCTCGAGGAATTGGTCAATCAAGCTCGATGAGGCTCTTTGGGCCTTTTTGCCTTCAAGACTCTATCGATCGGCACTTCACCTTGTCGACTATTTTATGGTAAGGCTTGTCATTTATCGATCAACCTTGAGCATAAACCATTATGGGCGATGAGCGACTAAATATGGATGCTAGTCTTACATCTTTATAAACAAAGTACCAACTACTAGAGTTGGAGGAGTACATGTTCCATGCATTCGAAAGCGCACTATTATATAAAGAGAAAGGTAATGATGCTAAGGTGCGGGTAAAGTTCATTCCATGCCTTGTCACTCATTTCGACGCCCCTCACTCGGTCATAAGCGATCGGGATACTCACTTTCGAGTATTTTCAAACGAGTTTTCAAACTAACTAGAATAACTCATTTATTGATCATCGCTTACCACCCACATGCAAGTAGTACGGAGGAAGTGACGAATCATGAGCTCGAGCGATTCTTGGAAAGACGATCGATCAATCTCGAGGAATTGGTCAATCAAGCTCGATGAGCTCTTTGGGCCTTTCGAACGCCTTGAAGACTCCTATCGATCGGCACTTCACCTTGTCGACTATTTTATGGTAAGGCTTGTCATTTATCGGTCAACCTTGAGCATAAACCATTATGGGCGATGAAGCGACTAAATATGGATGCTAGTCTTACATCTTTATAAAAAAGTACCAACTACTAGAGTTGGAGGAGTACATGTTCCATGCATTCGAAAGCGCACTATTATATAAAGAGAAAGGTAATGATGCTAAGGTGCAGGTAAAGTTCATTCCATGCCTTGTCACTCATTTCGACGCCCCTCACTCGGTCATAAGCGATCGGGGTACTCACTTTCGAGTATTTTCAAACGAGTTTTCAAACTAACTAGAATAACTCATTTATTGATCATCGCTTACCACCCACATGCAAGTAGTACGGAGGAAGTGACGAATCATGAGCTCGAGCGATTCTTGGAAAGACGATCGATCAATCGAGGAATTGGTCAATCAAGCTCGATGAGGCTCTTTGGGCCTTTCGAACGCCTTCAAGACTCCTATCGATCGGCACTTCACCTTGTCGACTATTTTATGGTAAGTCTTGTCATTTATCGATCAACCTTGAGCATAAACCATTATGGGCGATGAAGCGACTAAATATGGATGCTAGTCTTACATCTTTATAAACAAAGTACCAACTACTAGAGTTGGAGGAGTACGGTTCCATGCATTCGAAAGCGCACTATTATATAAAGAGAAAGGTAATGATGCTAAGGTGCAGGTAAAGTTCATTCCATGCCTTGTCACTCATTTCGACGCCCCTCACTCGGTCATAAGCGATCGGGTACTCACTTTCGAGTATTTTCAAACGAGTTTTCAAACTAACTAGAATAACTCATTTATTGATCATCGCTTACCACCCACATGCAAGTAGTACGGAGGAAGTGACGAATCATGAGCTCGAGCTGATTCTTGGAAAGACGATCGATCAATCTCTAAGGAATTGGTCAATCAAGCTCGATGAGGCTCTTTGGGCCTTTCGAGCTGCCTTCAAGACTCCTATCGATCGGCACTTCACCTTGTCGACTATTTTATGGTAAGGCTTGTCATTTATCGATCAACCTTGAGCATAAACCATTATGGGCGATGAAGCGACTAAATATGGATGCTAGTCTTACATCTTTATAAACAAAGTACCAACTACTAGAGTTGGAGGAGTACATGTTCCATGCATTCGAAAGCGCACTATTATATAAAGAGAAAGGTAATGATGCTAAGGTGCAGGTAAAGTTCATTCCATGCCTTGTCACTCATTTCGACGCCCCTCACTCGGTCATAAGCGATCGGGGTACTCACTTTCGAGTATTTTCAAACGAGTTTTCAAACTAACTAGAATAACTCATTTATTGATCATCGCTTACCACCCACATGCAAGTAGTACGGAGGAAGTGACGAATCATGAGCTCGAGCTGATTCTTGGAAAGACGATCGATCAATCTCGAGGAATTGGTCAATCAAGCTCGATGAGGCTCTTTGGGCCTTTCGAGCCCTTCAAGACTCCTATCGATCGGCACTTCACCTTGTCGACTATTTTATGGTAAGGCTTGTCATTTATCGTCAACCTTGAGCATAAACCATTATGGGCGATGAAGCGACTAAATATGGATGCTAGTCTTACATCTTTATAAACAAAGTACCAACTACTAGAGTTGGAGGAGTACATGTTCCATGCATTCGAAAGCGCACTATTATATAAAGAGAAAGGTAATGATGCTAAGGTGCAGGTAAAGTTCATTCCATGCCTTGTCACTCATTTCGACGCCCCTCACTCGGTCATAAGCGATCGGGGTACTCACTTTCGAGTATTTTCAAACGAGTTTTCAAACTAACTAGAATAACTCATTTATTGATCATCGCTTACCACCCACATGCAAGTACGGAGGAAGTGACGAATCATGAGCTCGAGCTGATTCTTGGAAAGACGATCGATCAATCTCGAGGAATTGGTCAATCAAGCTCGATGAGGCTCTTTGGGCCTTTCGAACGCCTTCAAGACTCCTATCGATCGGCACTTCACCTTGTCGACTATTTTATGGTAAGTCTTGTCATTTATCGATCAACCTTGAGCATAAACCATTATGGGCGATGAAGCGACTAAATATGGATGCTAGTCTTACATCTTTATAAACAAAGTACCAACTACTAGAGTTGGAGGAGTACAGGTTCCATGCATTCGAAAGCGCACTATTATATAAAGAGAAAGGTAATGATGCTAAGGTGCGGGTAAAGTTCATTCCATGCCTTGTCACTCATTTCGACGCCCCTCACTCGGTCATAAGCGATCGGGGTACTCACTTTCGAGTATTTTCAAACGAGTTTTCAAACTAACTAGAATAACTCATTTATTGATCATCGCTTACCACCCACATGCAAGTAGTCGGAGGAAGTGACGAATCATGAGCTCGAGCTGATTCTTGGAAAGACGATCGATCAATCTCGAGGAATTGGTCAATCAAGCTCGATGAGGCTCTTTGGGCCTTTCGAGCTGCAAGACTCCTATCGATCGGCACTTCACCTTGTCGACTATTTTATGGTAAGGCTTGTCATTTATCGGTCAACCTTGAGCATAAACCATTATGGGCGATGAAGCGACTAAATATGGATGCTAGTCTTACATCTTTATAAACAAAGTACCAACTACTAGAGTTGGAGGAGTACATGTTCCATGCATTCGAAAGCGCACTATTATATAAAGAGAAAGGTAATGATGCTAAGGTGCGGGTAAAGTTCATTCCATGCCTTGTCACTCATTTCGACGCCCCTCACTCGGTCATAAGCGATCGGGGTACTCACTTTCGAGTATTTTCAAACGAGTTTTCAAACTAACTAGAATAACTCATTTATTGATCATCGCTTACCACCCACATGCAAGTAGTACGGAGGAAGTGACGAATCATGAGCTCGAGCTTCTTGGAAAGACGATCGATCAATCTCGAGGAATTGGTCAATCAAGCTCGATGAGGCTCTTTGGGCCTTTCGAACGCCTTCAAGACTCCTATCGATCGGCACTTCACCTTGTCGACTATTTTATGGTAAGGCTTGTCATTTATCGGTCAACCTTGAGCATAAACCATTATGGGCGATGAAGCGACTAAATATGGATGCTAGTCTTACATCTTTATAAACAAAGTACCAACTACTAGAGTTGGAGGAGTACATGTTCCATGCATTCGAAAGCGCACTATTATATAAAGAGAAAGGTAATGATGCTAAGGTGCGGGTAAAGTTCATTCCATGCCTTGTCACTCATTTCGACGCCCCTCACTCGGTCATAAGCGATCGGGGTACTCACTTTCGAGTATTTTCAAACGAGTTTTCAAACTAACTAGAATAACTCATTTATTGATCATCGCTTACCACCCACATGCAAGTAGTACGGAGGAAGTGACGAATCATGAGCTCGAGCTGATTCTTGGAAAGACGATCGATCAATCTCGAGGAATTGGTCAATCAAGCTCGATGAGGCTCTTTGGGCCTTTCGAACTGCCTTGAAGACTCCTATCGATCGGCACTTCACCTTGTCGACTATTTTATGGTAAGGCTTGTCATTTATCGGTCAACCTTGAGCATAAACCATTATGGGCGATGAAGCGACTAAATATGGATGCTAGTCTTACATCTTTATAAACAAAGTACCAACTACTAGAGTTGGAGGAGTACATGTTCCATGCATTCGAAAGCGCACTATTATATAAAGAGAAAGGTAATGATGCTAAGGTGAAGGTAAAGTTCATTCCATGCCTTGTCACTCATTTCGACGCCCCTCACTCGGTCATAAGCGATCGGGGTACTCACTTTCGAGTATTTTCAAACGAGTTTTCAAACTAACTAGAATAACTCATTTATTGATCATCGCTTACCACCCACATGCAAGTAGTCGGAGGAAGTGACGAATCATGAGCTCGAGCTGATTCTTGGAAAGACGATCGATCAATCTCGAGGAATTGGTCAATCAAGCTCGATGAGGCTCTTTGGGCCTTTCGAACGCCTTCAAGACTCTATCGATCGGCACTTCACCTTGTCGACTATTTTATGGTAAGTCTTGTCATTTATCGGTCAACCTTGAGCATAAACCATTATGGGCGATGAAGCGACTAAATATGGATGCTAGTCTTACATCTTTATAAACAAAGTACCAACTACTAGAGTTGGAGGAGTACATGTTCCATGCATTCGAAAGCGCACTATTATATAAAGAGAAAGGTAATGATGCTAAGGTGCGGGTAAAGTTCATTCCATGCCTTGTCACTCATTTCGACGCCCCTCACTCGGTCATAAGCGATCGGGGTACTCACTTTCGAGTATTTTCAAACGAGTTTTCAAACTAACTAGAATAACTCATTTATTGATCATCGCTTACCACCCACATGCAAGACGGAGGAAGTGACGAATCATGAGCTCGAGCTGATTCTTGGAAAGACGATCGATCAATCTCGAGGAATTGGTCAATCAAGCTCGATGAGGCTCTTTGGGCCTTTCGAAGCCTTGAAGACTCCTATCGATCGGCACTTCACCTTGTCGACTATTTTATGGTAAGGCTTGTCATTTATCGGTCGGCCTTGAGCATAAACCATTATGGGCGATGAGCGACTAAATATGGATGCTAGTCTTACATCTTTATAAACAAAGTACCAACTACTAGAGTTGGAGGAGTACATGTTCCATGCATTCGAAAGCGCACTATTATATAAAGAGAAAGGTAATGATGCTAAGGTGCGGGTAAAGTTCATTCCATGCCTTGTCACTCATTTCGACGCCCCTCACTCGGTCATAAGCGATCGGGGTACTCACTTTCGAGTATTTTCAAACGAGTTTTCAAACTAACTAGAATAACTCATTTATTGATCATCGCTTACCACCCACATGCAAGAGTACGGAGGAAGTGACGAATCATGAGCTCGAGCTGATTCTTGGAAAGACGATCGATCAATCTCGAGGAATTGGTCAATCAAGCTCGATGAGGCTCTTTGGGCCTTTCGAACGCCTTCAAGACTCCTATCGATCGGCACTTCACCTTGTCGACTATTTTATGGTAAGGCTTGTCATTTATCGGTCAACCTTGAGCATAAACCATTATGGGCGATGAAGCGACTAAATATGGATGCTAGTCTTACATCTTTATAAACAAAGTACCAACTACTAGAGTTGGAGGAGTACATGTTCCATGCATTCGAAAGCGCACTATTATATAAAGAGAAAGGTAATGATGCTAAGGTGCGGGTAAAGTTCATTCCATGCCTTGTCACTCATTTCGACGCCCCTCACTCGGTCATAAGCGATCGGGGTACTCACTTTCGAGTATTTTCAAACGAGTTTTCAAACTAACTAGAATAACTCATTTATTGATCATCGCTTACCACCCACATGCAAGAGTACGGAGGAAGTGACGAATCATGAGCTCGAGCGATTCTTGGAAAGACGATCGATCAATCTCGAGGAATTGGTCAATCAAGCTCGATGAGGCTCTTTGGGCCTTTCGAACTGCCTTGAAGACTCCTATCGATCGGCACTTCACCTTGTCGACTATTTTATGGTAAGGCTTGTCATTTATCGGTCAACCTTGAGCATAAACCATTATGGGCGATGAAGCGACTAAATATGGATGCTAGTCTTACATCTTTATAAACAAAGTACCAACTACTAGAGTTGGAGGAGTACATGTTCCATGCATTCGAAAGCGCACTATTATATAAAGAGAAAGGTAATGATGCTAAGGTGAAGGTAAAGTTCATTCCATGCCTTGTCACTCATTTCGACGCCCCTCACTCGGTCATAAGCGATCGGGGTACTCACTTTCGAGTATTTTCAAACGAGTTTTCAAACTAACTAGAATAACTCATTTATTGATCATCGCTTACCACCCACATGCAAGTAGTACGGAGGAAGTGACGAATCATGAGCTCGAGCTGATTCTTGGAAAGACGATCGATCAATCTCGAGGAATTGGTCAATCAAGCTCGATGAGGCTCTTTGGGCCTTTCGAGCCTTCAAGACTCCTATCGATCGGCACTTCACCTTGTCGACTATTTTATGGTAAGGCTTGTCATTTATCGGTCAACCTTGAGCATAAACCATTATGGGCGATGAAGCGACTAAATATGGATGCTAGTCTTACATCTTTATAAACAAAGTACCAACTACTAGAGTTGGAGGAGTACTTGTTCCATGCATTCGAAAGCGCACTATTATATAAAGAGAAAGGTAATGATGCTAAGGTGCGGGTAAAGTTCATTCCATGCCTTGTCACTCATTTCGACGCCCCTCACTCGGTCATAAGCGATCGGGGTACTCACTTTCGAGTATTTTCAAACGAGTTTTCAAACTAACTAGAATAACTCATTTATTGATCATCGCTTACCACCCACATGCAATCGGAGGAAGTGACGAATCATGAGCTCGAGCTGATTCTTGGAAAGACGATCGATCAATCTCGAGGAATTGGTCAATCAAGCTCGATGGGCTCTTTGGGCCTTTCGAACTGCCTTGAAGACTCCTATCGATCGGCACTTCACCTTGTCGACTATTTTATGGTAAGGCTTGTCATTTATCGGTCAACCTTGAGCATAAACCATTATGGGCGATGAAGCGACTAAATATGGATGCTAGTCTTACATCTTTATAAACAAAGTACCAACTACTAGAGTTGGAGGAGTACATGTTCCATGCATTCGAAAGCGCACTATTATATAAAGAGAAAGGTAATGATGCTAAGGTGCGGGTAAAGTTCATTCCATGCCTTGTCACTCATTTCGACGCCCCTCACTCGGTCATAAGCGATCGGGGTACTCACTTTCGAGTATTTTCAAACGAGTTTTCAAACTAACTAGAATAACTCATTTATTGATCATCGCTTACCACCCACATGCAAGTAGTCCGGAGGAAGTGACGAATCATGAGCTCGAGCGATTCTTGGAAAGACGATCGATCAATCTCGAGGAATTGGTCAATCAAGCTCGATGAGGCTCTTTGGGCCTTTCGAACTGCCTTCAAGACTCCTATCGATCGGCACTTCACCTTGTCGACTATTTTATGGTAAGGCTTGTCATTTATCATCAACCTTGAGCATAAACCATTATGGGCGATGAAGCGACTAAATATGGATGCTAGTCTTACATCTTTAGAAAGAAAGTACCAACTACTAGAGTTGGAGGAGTACATGTTCCATGCATTCGAAAGCGCACTATTATATAAAGAGAAAGGTAATGATGCTAAGGTGCGGGTAAAGTTCATTCCATGCCTTGTCACTCATTTCGACGCCCCTCACTCGGTCATAAGCGATCGGGGTACTCACTTTCGAGTATTTTCAAACGAGTTTTCAAACTAACTAGAATAACTCATTTATTGATCATCGCTTACCACCCACATGCAAGTACGGAGGAAGTGACGAATCATGAGCTCGAGCTGATTCTTGCAAAGACGATCGATCAATCTCTGAGGAATTGGTCAATCTAGCTCGATGAGGCTCTTTGGGCCTTTCGAACTGCCTTCAAGACTCCTATCGATCGGCACTTCACCTTGTCGACTATTTTATGGTAAGGCTTGTCATTTATCGGTCAACCTTGAGCATAAACCATTATGGGCGATGAAGCGACTAAATATGGATGCTAGTCTTACATCTTTATAAACAAAGTACCAACTACTAGAGTTGGAGGAGTACATGTTCCATGCATTCGAAAGCGCACTATTATATAAAGAGAAAGGTAATGATGCTAAGGTGGTAAAGTTCATTCCATGCCTTGTCACTCATTTCGACGCCCCTCACTCGGTCATAAGCGATCGGGGTACTCACTTTCGAGTATTTTCAAACGAGTTTTCAAACTAACTAGAATAACTCATTTATTGATCATCGCTTACCACCCACATGCAATAGTCCGAGGAAGTGACGAATCATGAGCTCGAGCTAATTCTTGGAAAGACGATCGATCAATCTCGAGGAATTGGTCAATCAAGCTCGATGAGGCTCTTTGGGCCTTTCGAACGCCTTCAAGACTCCTATCGATCGGCACTTCACCTTGTCGACTATTTTATGGTAAGTCTTGTCATTTATCAGTCAACCTTGAGCATAAACCATTATGGGCGATGAAGCGACTAAATATGGATGCTAGTCTTACATCTTTATAAACAAAGTACCAACTACTAGAGTTGGAGGAGTACAAGTTCCATGCATTCGAAAGCGCACTATTATATAAAGAGAAAGGTAATGATGCTAAGGTGCGAGGTAAAGTTCATTCCATGCCTTGTCACTCATTTCGACGCCCCTCACTCGGTCATAAGCGATCGGGGTACTCACTTTCGAGTATTTTCAAACGAGTTTTCAAACTAACTAGAATAACTCATTTATTGATCATCGCTTACCACCCACATGCAAGTATACGGAGGAAGTGACGAATCATGAGCTCGAGCGATTCTTGGAAAGACGATCGATCAATCTCGAGGAATTGGTCAATCAAGCTCGATGAGGCTCTTTGGGCCTTTCGAACTGCCTTCAAGACTCCTATCGATCGGCACTTCACCTTGTCGACTATTTTATGGTAAGTCTTGTCATTTATCGTCAACCTTGAGCATAAACCATTATGGGCGATGAAGCGACTAAATATGGATGCTAGTCTTACATCTTTATAAACAAAGTACCAACTACTAGAGTTGGAGGAGTACATGTTCCATGCATTCGAAAGCGCACTATTATATAAAGAGAAAGGTAATGATGCTAAGGTGCGGGTAAAGTTCATTCCATGCCTTGTCACTCATTTCGACGCCCCTCACTCGGTCATAAGCGATCGGGGTACTCACTTTCGAGTATTTTCAAACGAGTTTTCAAACTAACTAGAATAACTCATTTATTGATCATCGCTTACCACCCACATGCAAGTAGTCGGAGGAAGTGACGAATCATGAGCTCGAGCTGATTCTTGGAAAGACGATCGATCAATCTCGAGGAATTGGTCAATCAAGCTCGATGAGGCTCTTTGGGCCTTTCGGCGCCTTCAAGACTCCTATCGATCGGCACTTCACCTTGTCGACTATTTTATGGTAAGGCTTGTCATTTATCGGTCAACCTTGAGCATAAACCATTATGGGCGATGAGCGACTAAATATGGATGCTAGTCTTACATCTTTATAAACAAAGTACCAACTACTAGAGTTGGAGGAGTACATGTTCCATGCATTCGAAAGCGCACTATTATATAAAGAGAAAGGTAATGATGCTAAGGTGCTGGTAAAGTTCATTCCATGCCTTGTCACTCATTTCGACGCCCCTCACTCGGTCATAAGCGATCGGGATACTCACTTTCGAGTATTTTCAAACGAGTTTTCAAACTAACTAGAATAACTCATTTATTGATCATCGCTTACCACCCACATGCAAGTAGTGGAGGAAGTGACGAATCATGAGCTCGAGCTGATTCTTGGAAAGACGATCGATCAATCTCTAAGGAATTGGTCAATCAAGCTCGATGAGGCTCTTTGGGCCTTTCGAACGCCTTCAAGACTCGTATCGATCGGCACTTCACCTTGTCGACTATTTAATGGTAAGTCTTGTCATTTATCGATCAACCTTGAGCATAAACCATTATGGGCGATGAAGCGACTAAATATGGATGCTAGTCTTACATCTTTAGAAAGAAAGTACCAACTACTAGAGTTGGAGGAGTACGGTTCCATGCATTCGAAAGCGCACTATTATATAAAGAGAAAGGTAATGATGCTAAGGTGCGGTAAAGTTCATTCCATGCCTTCTCACTCATTTCGACGACCCTCTCTCGGTCATAAGCGATCGGGGTACTCACTTTCGAGTATTTTCAAACGAGTTTTCAAACTAACTAGAATAACTCATTTATTGATCATCGCTTACCACCCACATGCAAGTAGTCTGGAGGAAGTGACGAATCATGAGCTCGAGCTGATTCTTGGAAAGACGATCGATCAATCTCTAAGGAATTGGTCAATCAAGCTCGATGAGGCTCTTTGGGCCTTTCGAACTACCTTCAAGACTCGTATCGATCGGCAGTTCACATTGTCGAATATTTAATGGTAAGTCAGGTAATTTATCAGTCAACTTTGAGCATAAACCATTATGGGCGATGAAGCGACTAAATATGGATGCTAGTCTTACATCTTTAGAAAGAAAGTACCAACTACTAGAGTTGGAGGAGTACGGTTCCATGCATTCGAAAGCGCACTATTATATAAAGAGAAAGGTAATGATGCTAAGGTGCTGTAAAGTTCATTCCATGCCTTCTCACTCATTTCGACGACCCTCTCTCGGTCATAAGCGATCGGGGTACTCACTTTCAGAGTATTTTCAAACGAGTTTTCAAACTAACTAGAATAACTCATTTATTGATCATCGCTTACCACCCACATGCAAGCAGTCTGGAGGAAGTGACGAATCATGAGCTCGAGCTGATTCTTGGAAAGACGATCGATCAATCTCTGAGGAATTGGTCAATCAAGCTCGATGAGGCTCTTTGGGCCTTTCGATGCCTTCAAGACTCCTATCGATCGGCACTTCACCTTGTCGACTATTTAATGGTAAGTCTTGTCATTTATCGATCAACCTTGAGCATAAACCATTATGGGCGATGAAGCGACTAAATATGGATGCTAGTCTTACATCTTTAAAAGAAAGTACCAACTACTAGAGTTGGAGGAGTACGAGTTCCATGCATTCGAAAGTGCACTATTATATAAAGAGAAAGGTAATGATGCTAAGGTGCGGGTAAAGTTCATTCCATGCCTTGTCACTCATTTCGACGCCCCTCACTCGGTCATAAGCGATCGGGGTACTCACTTTCGAGTATTTTCAAACGAGTTTTCAAACTAACTAGAATAACTCATTTATTGATCATCGCTTACCACCCACATGCAAGTAGTCGGAGGAAGTGACGAATCATGAGCTCGAGCTAATTCTTGGAAAGACGATCGATCAATCTCGAGGAATTGGTCAATCAAGCTCGATGAGGCTCTTTGGGCCTTTCGAACTGCCTTCAAGACTCCTATCGATCGGCACTTCACCTTGTCGACTATTTTATGGTAAGTCTTGTCATTTATCGGTCACCTTGAGCATAAACCATTATGGGCGATGAAGCGACTAAATATGGATGCTAGTCTTACATCTTTAGAAAGAAAGTACCAACTACTAGAGTTGGAGGAGTACGGGTTCCATGCATTCGAAAGCGCACTATTATATAAAGAGAAAGGTAATGATGCTAAGGTGCAGGTAAAGTTCATTCCATGCCTTGTCACTCATTTCGACGCCCTCACTCGGTCATAAGCGATCGGGGTACTCACTTTCAAGTATTTTCAAACGAGTTTTCAAACTAACTAGAATAACTCATTTATTGATCATCGCTTACCACCCACATGCAAGTAGTCTGAGGAAGTGACGAATCATGAGCTCGAGCTAATTCTTGGAAAGACGATCGATCAATCTCTGAGGAATTGGTCAATCAAGCTCGATGAGGCTCTTTGGGCCTTTCGAACTGCCTTCAAGACTCCTATCGATCGGCACTTCACCTTGTCGACTATTTAATGGTAAGTCTTGTCATTTATCAGTCAACCTTGAGCATAAACCATTATGGGCGATGAAGCGACTAAATATGGATGCTAGTCTTACATCTTTAGAAAGAAAGTACCAACTACTAGAGTTGGAGGAGTACAGGTTCCATGCATTCGAAAGCGCACTATTATATAAAGAGAAAGGTAATGATGCTAAGGTGCGGGTAAAGTTCATTCCATGCCTTGTCACTCATTTCGACGCCCCTCACTCGGTCATAAGCGATCGGGATACTCACTTTCGAGTATTTTCAAACGAGTTTTCAAACTAACTAGAATAACTCATTTATTGATCATCGCTTACCACCCACATGCAAGTAGTCGGAGGAAGTGACGAATCATGAGCTCGAGCTAATTCTTGGAAAGACGATCGATCAATCTCTGAGGAATTGGTCAATCAAGCTCGATGAGGCTCTTTGGGCCTTTCGAACGCCTTCAAGACTCGTATCGATCGGCACTTCACCTTGTCGACTATTTAATGGTAAGTCTTGTCATTTATCGGTCAACCTTGAGCATAAACCATTATGGGCGATGAAGCGACTAAATATGGATGCTAGTCTTACATCTTTAGAAAGAAAGTACCAACTACTAGAGTTGGAGGAGTACGGGTTCCATGCATTCGAAAGCGCACTATTATATAAAGAGAAAGGTAATGATGCTAAGGTGCGGTAAAGTTCATTCCATGCCTTGTCACTCATTTCGACGCCCCTCACTCGGTCATAAGCAATCGGGTACTCACTTTCGAGTATTTTCAAACGAGTTTTCAAACTAACTAGAATAACTAATTTATTGATCATCGCTTACCACCCACATGCAAGTAGTCTGGAGGAAGTGACGAATCATGAGCTCGAGCTAATTCTTGGAAAGACGATCGATCAATCTCTGAGGAATTGGTCAATCAAGCTCGATGACAGTCTTTGGGCCTTTCGAACTGCCTTCAAGACTCGTATCGATCGGCACTTCACCTTGTCGACTATTTAATGGTAAGTCTTGTCATTTATCAGGCAACCTTGAGCATAAACCATTATGGGCGATGAAGCGACTAAATATGGATGCTAGTCTTACATCTTTAGAAAGAAAGTACCAACTACTAGAGTTGGAGGAGTACAGTTCCATGCATTCGAAAGCGCACTATTATATAAAGAGAAAGGTAATGATGCTAAGGTGCAGGTAAAGTTCATTCCATGCCTTGTCACTCATTTCGACGCCCCTCACTCGGTCATAAGCAATCGGGTACTCACTTTCGAGTATTTTCAAACGAGTTTTCAAACTAACTAGAATAACTCATTTATTGATCATCGCTTACCACCCACATGCAAGTAGTCGGAGGAAGTGACGAATCATGAGCTCGAGCTAATTCTTGGAAAGACGATCGATCAATCTCGAGGAATTGGTCAATCAAGCTCGATGAGGCTCTTTGGGCCTTTCGAAGCCTTCAAGACTCCTATCGATCGGCACTTCAACTTGTCGACTATTTTATGGTAAGTCTTGTCATTTATCGGTCCACCTTGAGCATAAACCATTATGGGCGATGAAGCGACTAAATATGGATGCTAGTCTTACTTGGTTTAGAAAGAAAGTACCAACTACTAGAGTTGGAGGAGTACGGGTTCCATGCATTCGAAAGCGCACTATTATATAAAGAGAAAGGTAATGATGCTAAGGTGCGGGTAAAGTTCATTCCATGCCTTGTCACTCATTTCGACGCCCTCACTCGGTCATAAGCGATCGGGGTACTCACTTTCAAGTATTTTCAAACGAGTTTTCAAACTAACTAGAATAACTCATTTATTGATCATCGCTTACCACCCACATGCAAGTAGTCTGGAGGAAGTGACGAATCATGAGCTCGAGCTAATTCTTGGAAAGACGATCGATCAATCTCGAGGAATTGGTCAATCAAGCTCGATGAGGCTCTTTGGGCCTTTCGAACTTCCTTCAAGACTCCTATCGATCGACACTTCAACTTGTTGACTATTTTATGGTAAGTCTTGTCATTTATGAGTCCACCTTGAGCAAAAATCATTATGGGCGATAAAGCAATTAACTATGGATGCTGGTCTTACTTGGTTTAGAAAAAAGTACCAACTACTAGAGTCACCCACATGCAAGTAGTACGGAGGAAGTGACGAATCATGAGCTCGAGCTCATTCTTGGAAAGACGATCGATCAATCTCGAGGAATTGGTCAATCAAGCTCGATGAGGCTCTTTGGGCCTTTCGAAATGCCTTCAAGACTCGTATCGATCGGCACTTCACCTTGTCGACTATTTAATGGTAAGTCTTGTCATTTATCGATCAACCTTGAGCATAAACCATTATGGGCGATGAAGCGACTAAATATGGATGCTAGTCTTAGTGCTTTAGAAAGAAAGTACCAACTACTAGAGTTGGAGGAGTACAGGTTCCATGCATTCAAAGTGCACTATTATATAAAGAGAAAGGTAATGATGCTAAGGTGCGGTAAAGTTCATTCCATGCCTTGTCACTCATTTCGACGCCCTCACTCGGTCATAAGCGATCGGGGTACTCACTTTCGAGTATTTTCAAACGAGTTTTCAAACTAACTAGAATAACTCATTTATTGATCATCGCTTACCACCCACATGCAAGTAGTGGAGGAAGTGACGAATCATGAGCTCGAGCTAATTCTTGGAAAGACGATCGATCAATCTCGAAGGAATTGGTCAATCAAGCTCGATGAGGCTCTTTGGGCCTTTCCAACTGCCTTCAAGACTCGTATCGATCGGCACTTCACCTTGTCGACTATTTAATGGTAAGTCTTGTCATTTATCAGGCAACCTTGAGCATAAACCATTATGGGCGATGAAGCGACTAAATATGGATGCTAGTCTTACGGTTTAGAAAGAAAGTACCAACTACTAGAGTTGGAGGAGTACAAGTTCCATGCATTCGAAAGCGCACTATTATATAAAGAGAAAGGTAATGATGCTAAGGTGTAGGTAAAGTTCATTCCATGCCTTGTCACTCATTTCGACGCCCCTCACTCGGTCATAAGCGATCGGGATACTCACTTTCGAGTATTTTCAAACGAGTTTTCAAACTAACTAGAATAACTCATTTATTGATCATCGCTTACCACCCACATGCAAGTAGTCGGAGGAAGTGACGAATCATGAGCTCGAGCTAATTCTTGGAAAGACGATCGATCAATCTCGAGGAATTGGTCAATCAAGCTCGATGAGGCTCTTTGGGCCTTTCGAACGCCTTCAAGACTCCTATCGATCGGCACTTCACCTTGTCGACTATTTTATGGTAAGTCTTGTCATTTATCAGTCAACCTTGAGCATAAACCATTATGGGCGATGAAGCGACTAAATATGGATGCTAGTCTTACATTTTTAAAAAAGTACCAACTACTAGAGTTGGAGGAGTACGAGTTCCATGCATTCAAAAGTGCACTATTATATAAAGAGAAAGGTAATGATGCTAAGGTGTAGGTAAAGTTCATTCCATGCCTTGTCACTCATTTCGATGCCCCTCACTCGGTCATAAGCGATCGGGGTACTCACTTTCAGTATTTTCAAACGAGTTTTCAAACTAACTAGAATAACTCATTTATTGATCATCGCTTACCACCCACATGCAAGCAGTCTGGAGGAAGTGACGAATCATGAGCTGGAGCTGATTCTTGGAAAGACGATCGATCAATCTCTGAGGAATTGGTAAATCAAGCTCGATGAGGCTGTTTTTACCTTTCGAACTGCCTTCAAGACTCATATCGATCGGCACTTCACCTTGTCGACTATTTTATGGTAAGTCTTGTCATTTATCAGTCAACCTTGAGCATAAACCATTATGGGCGATGAAGCGACTAAATATGGATGCTAGTCTTACAGCTTTAGAAAGAAAGTACCAACTACTAGAGTTGGAGGAGTACGAGTTCCATGCATTCGAAAGCGCACTATTATATAAAGAGAAAGGTAATGATGCTAAGGTGCTGGTAAAGTTCATTCCATGCCTTGTCACTCATTTCGACGCCCTCACTCGGTCATAAGCGATCGGGTACTCACTTTTAGAGTATTTTCAAACGAGTTTTCAAACTAACTAGAATAACTCATTTATTGATCATCGCTTACCACCCACATGCAAGTAGTACGAAGTGAAGAATCATGAGCTCGAGCTGATTCTTGGAAAGACGATCGATCAATCTGAGGAATTGGTCAATCAAGCTCGATGAGGCTCTTTGGGCCTTTCGAACTACCTTCAAGACTCCTATCGATCGGCACTTCACCTTGTCGACTATTTAATGGTAAGTCTTGTCATTTATCGGTCCACCTTGAGCATAAACCATTATGGGCGATGAAGCGACTAAATATGGATGCTAGTCTTACATCTTTAGAAAGAAAGTACCAACTACTAGAGTTGGAGGAGTACAGTTCCATGCATTCGAAAGCACTATTATATAAAGAGAAAGGTAATGATGCTAAGGTGCTTGTAAAGTTCATTCCATGCCTCACTCATTTCGACGACCCTCACTCGGTCATAAGCAATCGGGGTACTCACTTTCGAGTATTTTCAAACGAGTTTTCAAACTAACTAGAATAACTCATTTATTGATCATCGCTTACCACCCACATGCAAGTAGTCCGAAGTGACGAATCATGAGCTCGAGCTAATTCTTGGAAAGACGATCGATCAATCTCGAGGAATTGGTCAATCAAGCTCGATGAGGCTCTTTGGGCCTTTCGAACTGCCTTCAAGACTCCTATCGATCGGCACTTCACCTTGTCGACTATTTAATGGTAAGTCTTGTCATTTATCGGTCAACCTTGAGCATAAACCATTATGGGCGATGAAGCGACTAAATATGGATGCTAGTCTTACTCTTTAGAAAGAAAGTACCAACTACTAGAGTTGGAGGAGTACGGGTTCCATGCATTCAAAAGTGCACTATTATATAAAGAGAAAGGTAATGATGCTAAGGTGTAGGTAAAGTTCATTCCATGCCTTGTCACTCATTTCGATGCCCTCACTCGGTCATAAGCGATCGAGGTACTCACTTTCAGAGTATTTTCAAACGAGTTTTCAAACTAACTAGAATAACTCATTTATTGATCATCGCTTACCACCCACATGCAAGCAGTCTGGAGGAAGTGACGAATCATGAGCTCGAGCGATTCTTGGAAAGACGATCGATCAATCTCGAGGAATTGGTCAATCAAGCTCGATGAGGCTCTTTGGGCCTTTCGAACGCCTTCAAGACTCCTATCGATCGGCACTTCACCTTGTCGACTATTTTATGGTAAGTCTTGTCATTTATCATCAACCTTGAGCATAAACCATTATGGGCGATGAAGCGACTAAATAGGGATGCTAGTCTTACAGCTTTAGAAAGAAAGTACCAACTACTGGAGGAGTACGGATTCCATGCATTCGAAAGCGCACTATTATATAAAGAGAAAGGTAATGATGCTAAGGTGCTGGTAAAGTTCATTCCATGCCTTGTCACTCATTTCGACGCCCCTCACTCGGTCATAAGCGATCGGGGTACTCACTTTCGAGTATTTTCAAACGAGTTTTCAAACTAACTAGAATAACTCATTTATTGATCATCGCTTACCACCCACATGCAAGTAGTGGAGGAAGTGACGAATCATGAGCTCGAGCTGATTCTTGGAAAGACGATCGATCAATCTCGAGGAATTGGTCAATCAAGCTCGATGAGGCTCTTTGGGCCTTTCGAACTACCTTCAAGACTCCTAATGATCGGCACTTCACCTTGTCGACTATTTAATGGTAAGTCTTGTCATTTATCAGTCAACCTTGAGCATAAACCATTATGGGCGATGAAGCGACTAAATATGGATGCTAGTCTTACATCTTTAGAAAGAAAGTACCAACTACTAGAGTTGGAGGAGTACAGTTCCATGCATTCGAAAGCGCACTATTATATAAAGAGAAAGGTAATGATGCTAAGGTGCGTAAAGTTCATTCCATGCCTTCTCACTCATTTCGACGACCCTCTCTCGGTCATAAGCAATCGGGTACTCACTTTCGAGTATTTTCAAACGAGTTTTCAAACTAACTAGAATAACTCATTTATTGATCATCGCTTACCACCCACATGCAAGTAGTGGAGGAAGTGACGAATCATGAGCTCGAGCTAATTCTTGGAAAGACGATCGATCAATCTCGAGGAATTGGTCAATCAAGCTCGATGAGGCTCTTTGGGCCTTTCGAACTGCCTTCAAGACTCCTATCGATCGGCACTTCACCTTGTCGACTATTTAATGGTAAGTCTTGTCATTTATCAGTCAACCTTGAGCATAAACCATTATGGGCGATGAAGCGACTAAATATGGATGCTAGTCTTACTCTTTAGAAAGAAAGTACCAACTACTAGAGTTGGAGGAGTACAGTTCCATGCATTCAAAAGTGCACTATTATATAAAGAGAAAGGTAATGATGCTAAGGTGTAGGTAAAGTTCATTCCATGCCTTGTCACTCATTTCGACGCCCCTCACTCGGTCATAAGCGATCGGGTACTCACTTTCAGTATTTTCAAACGAGTTTTCAAACTAACTAGAATAACTCATTTATTGATCATCGCTTACCACCCACATGCAAGTAGTCTAGAGGAAGTGACGAATCATGAGCTCGAGCTGATTCTTGGAAAGACGATCGATCAATCTCGAGGAATTGGTCAATCAAGCTCGATGAGGCTCTTTGGGCCTTTCGAACCGCCTTCAAGACTCCTATCGATCGGCACTTCACCTTGTCGACTATTTTATGTAAGTCTTGTCATTTATCAGTCAACCTTGAGCATAAACCATTATGGGCGATGAAGCGACTAAATATGGATGCTAGTCTTACATCTTTAGAAAGAAAGTACCAACTACTAGAGTTGGAGGAGTACAGTTCCATGCATTCGAAAGCGCACTATTATATAAAGAGAAAGGTAATGATGCTAAGGTGCTGGTAAAGTTCATTCCATGCCTTGTCACTCATTTCGACGCCCCTCACTCGGTCATAAGCGATCGGGTACTCACTTTCGAGTATTTTCAAACGAGTTTTCAAACTAACTAGAATAACTCATTTATTGATCATCGCTTACCACCCACATGCAAGTAGTCGGAGGAAGTGACGAATCATGAGCTCGAGCTGATTCTTGGAAAGACGATCGATCAATCTCGAGGAATTGGTCAATCAAGCTCGATGAGGCTCTTTGGGCCTTTCGAACTACCTTCAAGACTCCTATCGATCGGCACTTCACCTTGTCGACTATTTAATGGTAAGTCTTGTCATTTATCAGTCAACCTTGAGCATAAACCATTATGGGCGATGAAGCGACTAAATATGGATGCTAGTCTTACATCTTTAGAAAGAAAGTACCAACTACTAGAGTTGGAGGAGTACAGGTTCCATGCATTCGAAAGCGCACTATTATATAAAGAGAAAGGTAATGATGCTAAGGTGCGTAAAGTTCATTCCATGCCTTGTCACTCATTTCGACGCCCCTCACTCGGTCATAAGCGATCGGGGTACTCACTTTCGAGTATTTTCAAACGAGTTTTCAAACTAACTAGAATAACTCATTTATTGATCATCGCTTACCACCCACATGCAAGTAGTCCGGAGGAAGTGACGAATCATGAGCTCGAGCTAATTCTTGGAAAGACGATCGATCAATCTCGAGGAATTGGTCAATCAAGCTCGATGAGGCTCTTTGGGCCTTTCGAACTGCCTTCAAGACTCGTAGCGATCGGCACTTCACCTTGTCGACTATTTAATGGTAAGTCTTGTCATTTATCAGTCAACCTTGAGCATAAACCATTATGGGCGATGAAGCGACTAAATATGGATGCTAGTCTTACATCTTTAGAAAGAAAGTACCAACTACTAGAGTTGGAGGAGTACAGGTTCCATGCATTCAAAAGCACACTATTATATAAAGAGAAAGGTAATGATGCTAAGGTGCGGTAAAGTTCATTCCATGCCTTGTCACTCATTTCGACGCCCCTCACTCGGTCATAAGCGATCGGGTACTCACTTTCAGTATTTTCAAACGAGTTTTCAAACTAACTAGAATAACTCATTTATTGATCATCGCTTACCACCCACATGCAAGTAGTCGGAGGAAGTGACGAATCATGAGCTCGAGCTGATTCTTGGAAAGACGATCGATCAATCTCGAGGAATTGGTCAATCAAGCTCGATGAGGCTCTTTGGGCCTTTCGAACCCTTCAAGACTCCTATCGATCGGCACTTCACCTTGTCGACTATTTTATGGTAAGTCTTGTCATTTATCATCAACCTTGAGCATAAACCATTATGGGCGATGAAGCGACTAAATATGGATGCTAGTCTTACATCTTTAGAAAGAAAGTACCAACTACTAGAGTTGGAGGAGTACAGTTCCATGCATTCGAAAGCGCACTATTATATAAAGAGAAAGGTAATGATGCTAAGGTGCGGTAAAGTTCATTCCATGCCTTGTCACTCATTTCGACGCCCTCACTCGGTCATAAGCGATCGGGGTACTCACTTTCGAGTATTTTCAAACGAGTTTTCAAACTAACTAGAATAACTCATTTATTGATCATCGCTTACCACCCACATGCAAGTCCGGAGGAAGTGACGAATCATGAGCTCGAGCTGATTCTTGGAAAGACGATCGATCAATCTCGAGGAATTGGTCAATCAAGCTCGATGAGGCTCTTTGGGCCTTTCGAACTGCCTTCAAGACTCCTATCGATCGGCACTTCACCTTGTCGACTATTTAATGGTAAGTCTTGTCATTTATCATCAACCTTGAGCATAAACCATTATGGGCGATGAAGCGACTAAATATGGATGCTAGTCTTACATCTTTAGAAAGAAAGTACCAACTACTAGAGTTGGAGGAGTACAGTTCCATGCATTCGAAAGCGCACTATTATATAAAGAGAAAGGTAATGATGCTAAGGTGCGTAAAGTTCATTCCATGCCTTGTCACTCATTTCGACGCCCTCACTCGGTCATAAGCGATCGGGTACTCACTTTCGAGTATTTTCAAACGAGTTTTCAAACTAACTAGAATAACTCATTTATTGATCATCGCTTACCACCCACATGCAAGTAGTCGGAGGAAGTGACGAATCATGAGCTCGAGCTAATTCTTGGAAAGACGATCGATCAATCTCCGAGGAATTGGTCAATCAAGCTCGATGAGGCTCTTTGGGCCTTTCGAACGCCTTCAAGACTCGTATCGATCGGCACTTCACCTTGTCGACTATTTAATGGTAAGTCTTGTCATTTATCAGTCAACCTTGAGCATAAACCATTATGGGCGATGAAGCGACTAAATATGGATGCTAGTCTTACATCTTTAGAAAGAAAGTACCAACTACTAGAGTTGGAGGAGTACAGTTCCATGCATTCGAAAGCGCACTATTATATAAAGAGAAAGGTAATGATGCTAAGGTGCAGGTAAAGTTCATTCCATGCCTTGTCACTCATTTCGACGCCCCTCACTCGGTCATAAGCGATCGGGGTACTCACTTTCGAGTATTTTCAAACGAGTTTTCAAACTAACTAGAATAACTCATTTATTGATCATCGCTTACCACCCACATGCAAGTAGTAGGAAGTGACGAATCATGAGCTCGAGCTAATTCTTGGAAAGACGATCGATCAATCTCGAGGAATTGGTCAATCAAGCTCGATGAGGCTCTTTGGGCCTTTCGAACGCCTTCAAGACTCCTATCGATCGGCACTTCACCTTGTCGACTATTTTATGGTAAGTCTTGTCATTTATCATCAACCTTGAGCATAAACCATTATGGGCGATGAAGCGACTAAATATGGATGCTAGTCTTACATCTTTAGAAAGAAAGTACCAACTACTAGAGTTGGAGGAGTACAGTTCCATGCATTCGAAAGCGCACTATTATATAAAGAGAAAGGTAATGATGCTAAGGTGTAGGTAAAGTTCATTCCATGCCTTGTCACTCATTTCGACGCCCCTCACTCGGTCATAAGCGATCGGGTACTCACTTTCGAGTATTTTCAAACGAGTTTTCAAACTAACTAGAATAACTCATTTATTGATCATCGCTTACCACCCACATGCAAGTAGTCCGAGGAAGTGACGAATCATGAGCTCGAGCGATTCTTGGAAAGACGATCGATCAATCTCGAGGAATTGGTCAATCAAGCTCGATGAGGCTCTTTGGGCCTTTCGAACGCCTTCAAGACTCCTATCGATCGGCACTTCACCTTGTCGACTATTTTATGGTAAGTCTTGTCATTTATCGGTCAACCTTGAGCATAAACCATTATGGGCGATGAAGCGACTAAATATGGATGCTAGTCTTACATCTTTAGAAAGAAAGTACCAACTACTAGAGTTGGAGGAGTACAGTTCCATGCATTCGAAAGCGCACTATTATATAAAGAGAAAGGTAATGATGCTAAGGTGCGGTAAAGTTCATTCCATGCCTTGTCACTCATTTCGACGCCCCTCACTCGGTCATAAGCGATCGGGTACTCACTTTCAGAGTATTTTCAAACGAGTTTTCAAACTAACTAGAATAACTCATTTATTGATCATCGCTTACCACCCACATGCAAGCAGTCTGGAGGAAGTGACGAATCATGAGCTGGAGCTGATTCTTGGAAAGACGATCGATCAATCTCGAGGAATTGGTCAATCAAGCTCGATGAGGCTCTTTGGGCCTTTCGAACTGCCTTCAAGACTCGTATCGATCGGCACTTCACCTTGTCGACTATTTAATGGTAAGTCTTGTCATTTATCATCAACCTTGAGCATAAACCATTATGGGCGATGAAGCGACTAAATATGGATGCTAGTCTTACATCTTTAGAAAGAAAGTACCAACTACTAGAGTTGGAGGAGTACAGGTTCCATGCATTCGAAAGCGCACTATTATATAAAGAGAAAGGTAATGATGCTAAGGTGCGGTAAAGTTCATTCCATGCCTTGTCACTCATTTCGACGCCCCTCACTCGGTCATAAGCGATCGGGTACTCACTTTCGAGTATTTTCAAACGAGTTTTCAAACTAACTAGAATAACTCATTTATTGATCATCGCTTACCACCCACATGCAAGTAGTGGAGGAAGTGACGAATCATGAGCTCGAGCTGATTCTTGGAAAGACGATCGATCAATCTCGAGGAATTGGTCAATCAAGCTCGATGAGGCTCTTTGGGCCTTTCGAACTGCCTTCAAGACTCCTATCGATCGGCACTTCACCTTGTCGACTATTTAATGGTAAGTCTTGTCATTTATCATCAACCTTGAGCATAAACCATTATGGGCGATGAAGCGACTAAATATGGATGCTAGTCTTACATCTTTAGAAAGAAAGTACCAACTACTAGAGTTGGAGGAGTACAGGTTCCATGCATTCGAAAGCGCACTATTATATAAAGAGAAAGGTAATGATGCTAAGGTGCGGTAAAGTTCATTCCATGCCTTGTCACTCATTTCGACGACCCTCTCTCGGTCATAAGCAATCGGGGTACTCACTTTCGAGTATTTTCAAACGAGTTTTCAAACTAACTAGAATAACTCATTTATTGATCATCGCTTACCACCCACATGCAAGTAGTCCGGAGGAAGTGACGAATCATGAGCTCGAGCTAATTCTTGGAAAGACGATCGATCAATCTCGAGGAATTGGTCAATCAAGCTCGATGAGGCTCTTTGGGCCTTTCGAAGCCTTCAAGACTCCTATCGATCGGCACTTCACCTTGTCGACTATTTTATGGTAAGTCTTGTCATTTATCATCAACCTTGAGCATAAACCATTATGGGCGATGAAGCGACTAAATATGGATGCTAGTCTTACATCTTTAGAAAGAAAGTACCAACTACTAGAGTTGGAGGAGTACAGTTCCATGCATTCGAAAGCGCACTATTATATAAAGAGAAAGGTAATGATGCTAAGGTGCGGTAAAGTTCATTCCATGCCTTGTCACTCATTTCGACGCCCCTCACTCGGTCATAAGCGATCGGGTACTCACTTTCGAGTATTTTCAAACGAGTTTTCAAACTAACTAGAATAACTCATTTATTGATCATCGCTTACCACCCACATGCAAGTAGTGGAGGAAGTGACGAATCATGAGCTCGAGCTGATTCTTGGAAAGACGATCGATCAATCTCGAGGAATTGGTCAATCAAGCTCGATGAGGCTCTTTGGGCCTTTCGAACCCTTCAAGACTCCTATCGATCGGCACTTCACCTTGTCGACTATTTTATGGTAAGTCTTGTCATTTATCAGTCCTTGAGCATAAACCATTATGGGCGATGAAGCGACTAAATATGGATGCTAGTCTTACATTTAGAAAGAAAGTACCAACTACTAGAGTTGGAGGAGTACAGGTTCCATGCATTCGAAAGCGCACTATTATATAAAGAGAAAGGTAATGATGCTAAGGTGCGGTAAAGTTCATTCCATGCCTTGTCACTCATTTCGACGCCCTCACTCGGTCATAAGCGATCGGGGTACTCACTTTCGAGTATTTTCAAACGAGTTTTCAAACTAACTAGAATAACTCATTTATTGATCATCGCTTACCACCCACATGCAAGTAGTCGGAAGTGACGAATCATGAGCTCGAGCTGATTCTTGCAAAGACGATCGATCAATCTCTGAGGAATTGGTCAATCTAGCTCGATGAGGCTCTTTGGGCCTTTCGAACTGCCTTCAAGACTCCTATCGATCGGCACTTCACCTTGTCGACTATTTTATGGTAAGTCTTGTCATTTATCATCAACCTTGAGCATAAACCATTATGGGCGATGAAGCGACTAAATATGGATGCTAGTCTTACATTTAGAAAGAAAGTACCAACTACTAGAGTTGGAGGAGTACAGTTCCATGCATTCGAAAGCGCACTATTATATAAAGAGAAAGGTAATGATGCTAAGGTGCGGGTAAAGTTCATTCCATGCCTTGTCACTCATTTCGACGCCCCTCACTCGGTCATAAGCGATCGGGGTACTCACTTTCGAGTATTTTCAAACGAGTTTTCAAACTAACTAGAATAACTCATTTATTGATCATCGCTTACCACCCACATGCAAGTAGTGGAGGAAGTGACGAATCATGAGCTCGAGCTAATTCTTGGAAAGACGATCGATCAATCTCGAGGAATTGGTCAATCAAGCTCGATGAGGCTCTTTGGGCCTTTCGAACGCCTTCAAGACTCCTATCGATCGGCACTTCACCTTGTCGACTATTTTATGGTAAGTCTTGTCATTTATCATCAACCTTGAGCATAAACCATTATGGGCGATGAAGCGACTAAATATGGATGCTAGTCTTACATCTTTAGAAAGAAAGTACCAACTACTAGAGTTGGAGGAGTACAGTTCCATGCATTCGAAAGCGCACTATTATATAAAGAGAAAGGTAATGATGCTAAGGTGCGGTAAAGTTCATTCCATGCCTTGTCACTCATTTCGACGCCCTCACTCGGTCATAAGCGATCGGGGTACTCACTTTCGAGTATTTTCAAACGAGTTTTCAAACTAACTAGAATAACTCATTTATTGATCATCGCTTACCACCCACATGCAAGTAGTCCGGAGGAAGTGACGAATCATGAGCTCGAGCTAATTCTTGGAAAGACGATCGATCAATCTCGAGGAATTGGTCAATCAAGCTCGATGAGGCTCTTTGGGCCTTTCGAACTGCCTTCAAGACTCCTATCGATCGGCACTTCACCTTGTCGACTATTTTATGGTAAGTCTTGTCATTTATCATCCACCTTGAGCATAAACCATTATGGGCGATGAAGCGACTAAATATGGATGCTAGTCTTACATCTTTAGAAAGAAAGTACCAACTACTAGAGTTGGAGGAGTACATGTTCCATGCATTCGAAAGCGCACTATTATATAAAGAGAAAGGTAATGATGCTAAGGTGCAGGTAAAGTTCATTCCATGCCTTGTCACTCATTTCGACGCCCCTCACTCGGTCATAAGCGATCGGGTACTCACTTTCGAGTATTTTCAAACGAGTTTTCAAACTAACTAGAATAACTCATTTATTGATCATCGCTTACCACCCACATGCAAGTAGTCTGAGGAAGTGACGAATCATGAGCTCGAGCTGATTCTTGGAAAGACGATCGATCAATCTCGAAGGAATTGGTCAATCAAGCTCGATGAGGCTCTTTGGGCCTTTCGAACGCCTTCAAGACTCCTATCGATCGGCACTTCACCTTGTCGACTATTTTATGGTAAGTCTTGTCATTTATCAGTCAACCTTGAGCATAAACCATTATGGGCGATGAAGCGACTAAATATGGATGCTAGTCTTACATCTTTAGAAAGAAAGTACCAACTACTAGAGTTGGAGGAGTACAGTTCCATGCATTCGAAAGCGCACTATTATATAAAGAGAAAGGTAATGATGCTAAGGTGCTGGTAAAGTTCATTCCATGCCTTGTCACTCATTTCGACGCCCCTCACTCGGTCATAAGCGATCGGGGTACTCACTTTCGAGTATTTTCAAACGAGTTTTCAAACTAACTAGAATAACTCATTTATTGATCATCGCTTACCACCCACATGCAGTGGAGGAAGTGACGAATCATGAGCTCGAGCTTCTTGGAAAGACGATCGATCAATCTCGAGGAATTGGTCAATCAAGCTCGATGAGGCTCTTTGGGCCTTTCGAACGCCTTCAAGACTCCTATCGATCGGCACTTCACCTTGTCGACTATTTTATGGTAAGTCTTGTCATTTATCACAACCTTGAGCATAAACCATTATGGGCGATGAAGCGACTAAATATGGATGCTAGTCTTACATCTTTAGAAAGAAAGTACCAACTACTAGAGTTGGAGGAGTACATGTTCCATGCATTCGAAAGCGCACTATTATATAAAGAGAAAGGTAATGATGCTAAGGTGCAGTAAAGTTCATTCCATGCCTTGTCACTCATTTCGACGCCCCTCACTCGGTCATAAGCGATCGGGGTACTCACTTTCGAGTATTTTCAAACGAGTTTTCAAACTAACTAGAATAACTCATTTATTGATCATCGCTTACCACCCACATGCAAGTAGTCTGGAGGAAGTGACGAATCATGAGCTCGAGCTAATTCTTGGAAAGACGATCGATCAATCTCGAAGGAATTGGTCAATCAAGCTCGATGAGGCTCTTTGGGCCTTTCGAACTGCCTTCAAGACTCCTATCGATCGGCACTTCACCTTGTCGACTATTTTATGGTAAGTCTTGTCATTTATCATCAACCTTGAGCATAAACCATTATGGGCGATGAAGCGACTAAATATGGATGCTAGTCTTACATCTTTAGAAAGAAAGTACCAACTACTAGAGTTGGAGGAGTACATGTTCCATGCATTCGAAAGCGCACTATTATATAAAGAGAAAGGTAATGATGCTAAGGTGCGGGTAAAGTTCATTCCATGCCTTGTCACTCATTTCGACGCCCCTCACTCGGTCATAAGCGATCGGGGTACTCACTTTCGAGTATTTTCAAACGAGTTTTCAAACTAACTAGAATAACTCATTTATTGATCATCGCTTACCACCCACATGCAAGTAGTCGGAGGAAGTGACGAATCATGAGCTCGAGCTAATTCTTGGAAAGACGATCGATCAATCTCGAAGGAATTGGTCAATCAAGCTCGATGAGGCTCTTTGGGCCTTTCGAACTGCCTTCAAGACTCCTATCGATCGGCACTTCACCTTGTCGACTATTTTATGGTAAGTCTTGTCATTTATCAGTCAACCTTGAGCATAAACCATTATGGGCGATGAAGTTACTAAATATAGATGCTAGTCTTACATCTTTAGAAAGAAAGTACCAACTACTAGAGTTGGAGGAGTACATGTTCCATGCATTCAAAAGCACACTATTATATAAAGAGAAAGGTAATGATGCTAAGGTGCTCGTAAAGTTCCTTCCATGCCTTGTCACTCATTTCGACGCCCCTCACTCGGTCATAAGCGATCGGGGTACTCACTTTCGAGTATTTTCAAACGAGTTTTCAAACTAACTAGAATAACTCATTTATTGATCATCGCTTACCACCCACATGCAAGTAGTCCGGAGGAAGTGACGAATCATGAGCTCGAGCTAATTCTTGGAAAGACGATCGATCAATCTCGAGGAATTGGTCAATCAAGCTCGATGAGGCTCTTTGGGCCTTTCGAACTGCCTTCAAGACTCCTATCGATCGGCACTTCACCTTGTCGACTATTTTATGGTAAGTCTTGTCATTTATCATCAACCTTGAGCATAAACCATTATGGGCGATGAAGCGACTAAATATGGATGCTAGTCTTACATCTTTAGAAAGAAAGTACCAACTACTAGAGTTGGAGGAGTACGGGTTCCATGCATTCGAAAGCGCACTATTATATAAAGAGAAAGGTAATGATGCTAAGGTGCGGTAAAGTTCATTCCATGCCTTGTCACTCATTTCGACGACCCTCACTCGGTCATAAGCGATCGGGGTACTCACTTTCGAGTATTTTCAAACGAGTTTTCAAACTAACTAGAATAACTCATTTATTGATCATCGCTTACCACCCACATGCAAGTAGTGGAGGAAGTGACGAATCATGAGCTCGAGCTAATTCTTGGAAAGACGATCGATCAATCTCGAGGAATTGGTCAATCAAGCTCGATGAGGCTCTTTGGGCCTTTCGAACTGCCTTCAAGACTCCTATCGATCGGCACTTCACCTTGTCGACTATTTTATGGTAAGTCTTGTCATTTATCAGTCAACCTTGAGCATAAACCATTATGGGCGATGAAGCGACTAAATATGGATGCTAGTCTTACATTTTAGAAAGAAAGTACCAACTACTAGAGTTGGAGGAGTACATGTTCCATGCATTCGAAAGCGCACTATTATATAAAGAGAAAGGTAATGATGCTAAGGTGCTGGTAAAGTTCATTCCATGCCTTGTCACTCATTTCGACGCCCCTCACTCGGTCATAAGCGATCGGGGTACTCACTTTCGAGTATTTTCAAACGAGTTTTCAAACTAACTAGAATAACTCATTTATTGATCATCGCTTACCACCCACATGCAATAGTCCGGAGGAAGTGACGAATCATGAGCTCGAGCTAATTCTTGGAAAGACGATCGATCAATCTCTGAGGAATTGGTCAATCAAGCTCGATGAGGCTCTTTGGGCCTTTCGAACGCCTTCAAGACTCCTATCGATCGGCACTTCACCTTGTCGACTATTTTATGGTAAGTCTTGTCATTTATCAGTCAACCTTGAGCATAAACCATTATGGGCGATGAAGCGACTAAATATGGATGCTAGTCTTACATCTTTAGAAAGAAAGTACCAACTACTAGAGTTGGAGGAGTACGGGTTCCATGCATTCGAAAGCGCACTATTATATAAAGAGAAAGGTAATGATGCTAAGGTGCGGTAAAGTTCATTCCATGCCTTGTCACTCATTTCGACGCCCCTCACTCGGTCATAAGCGATCGGGGTACTCACTTTCGAGTATTTTCAAACGAGTTTTCAAACTAACTAGAATAACTCATTTATTGATCATCGCTTACCACCCACATGCAAGTAGTCGGAGGAAGTGACGAATCATGAGCTCGAGCTAATTCTTGGAAAGACGATCGATCAATCTCGAGGAATTGGTCAATCAAGCTCGATGAGGCTCTTTGGGCCTTTCGAACTGCCTTCAAGACTCCTATCGATCGGCACTTCACCTTGTCGACTATTTAATGGTAAGTCTTGTCATTTATCAATCAACCTTGAGCATAAACCATTATGGGCGATGAAGCGACTAAATATGGATGCTAGTCTTACATCTTTAGAAAGAAAGTACCAACTACTAGAGTTGGAGGAGTACAGTTCCATGCATTCGAAAGCGCACTATTATATAAAGAGAAAGGTAATGATGCTAAGGTGCGGTAAAGTTCATTCCATGCCTTGTCACTCATTTCGACGCCCTCACTCGGTCATAAGCGATCGGGGTACTCACTTTCGAGTATTTTCAAACGAGTTTTCAAACTAACTAGAATAACTCATTTATTGATCATCGCTTACCACCCACATGCAAGTAGTCGGAGGAAGTGACGAATCATGAGCTCGAGCTAATTCTTGGAAAGACGATCGATCAATCTCCGAGGAATTGGTCAATCAAGCTCGATGAGGCTCTTTGGGCCTTTCAACTGCCTTCAAGACTCCTATCGATCGGCACTTCACCTTGTCGACTATTTTATGGTAAGTCTTGTCATTTATCGCATTGAGCATACCATTATGGGCGATGAAGCGACTAAATATGGATGCTAGTCTTACATCTTTAGAAAGAAAGTACCAACTACTAGAGTTGGAGGAGTACATGTTCCATGCATTCGAAAGCCACTATTATATAAAGAGAAAGGTAATGATGCTAAGGTGCTGGTAAAGTTCATTCCATGCCTTGTCACTCATTTCGACGCCCCTCACTCGGTCATAAGCGATCGGGGTACTCACTTTCGAGTATTTTCAAACGAGTTTTCAAACTAACTAGAATAACTCATTTATTGATCATCGCTTACCACCCACATGCAAGTAGTCGGAGGAAGTGACGAATCATGAGCTCGAGCTAATTCTTGGAAAGACGATCGATCAATCTCGAGGAATTGGTCAATCAAGCTCGATGAGGCTCTTTGGGCCTTTCGAACTGCCTTCAAGACTCCTATCGATCGGCACTTCACCTTGTCGACTATTTTATGGTAAGTCTTGTCATTTATCGCCAACCTTGAGCATAAACCATTATGGGCGATGAAGCGACTAAATATGGATGCTAGTCTTACAGCTTTAGAAAGAAAGTACCAACTACTAGAGTTGGAGGAGTACAGGTTCCATGCATTCGAAAACCCACTATTATATAAAGAGAAAGGTAATGATGCTAAGGTGCTGGTAAAGTTCATTCCATGCCTTGTCACTCATTTCGACGACCCTCTCTCGGTCATAAGCAATCGGGGCTCACTTTCGAGTATTTTCAAACGAGTTTTCAAACTAACTAGAATAACTCATTTATTGATCATCGCTTACCACCCACATGCAAGTGTCTGGAGGAAGTGAAGAATCATGAGCTTAATTCTTGGAAAGACGATCGATCAATCTCTAAGGAATTGGGTGCTCACTGGGCCTTTCCACGCCTTCAAGACTCCTATCGATCGGCACTTCACCTTGTCGACTATTTAATGGTAAGTCTTGTCATTTATCATTCAACCTTGAGCATAAACCATTATGGGCGATGAAGCGACTAAATATGGATGCTAGTCTTACATCTTTAGAAAGAAAGTACCAACTACTAGAGTTGGAGGAGTAGGTTCCATGCATTCGAAAACCCAATATTATAGAAAGGTAATGATGCTAAGGTGCGGTAAAGTTCATTCCATGCGTTGTCACTCATTTCGACGCCCCTCACTCGGTCATAAGCGATCGGGGTACTCTTTTTAGTATTTTCAAACGAGTTTTCAAACTAACTAGAATAACTCATTTATTGATCATCGCTTACCACCCACATGCAATCGTCTGGAGGAAGTGACGAATCATGAGCTCAAGCTAATTCTTGGAAAGATGATCGATCAATCTCTAAGGAATTGGTCAATCAAGCTCGATGAGGTTCTTTGGGCCTTTCGAACGCCTTCAAGACTCCTATCGATCGACACTTCACCTTGTCGACTATTTTATGGTAAGTTTGTCAATTAGTCAACCTTGAGCATAAACCATTATGGGCGATGAAGCGACTAAATATGGATGCTAGTCTTACATCTTTAGAAAGAAAGTACCAAATAGAGTTGGAGGAGTAGGTTCCATGCATTCGAAAGCGCACTATTATATAAAGAGAAAGGTAATGATGCTAAGGTGTTGTAAAGTTCATGCCATGTTCTCACTCATTTTGACCCTCTCTCGGTCATAAGAAATCGGGGTACTCACTTTCGAGTATTTTCAAACGAGTTTTCAAACTAACTAGAATAACTCATTTATTGATCATCGCTTACCACCCACATGCAAGTAGTCGGAGGAAGTGACGAATCATAAGCTCAAGCTATTTCTTGGAAAGATGATCGATCAATCTCTGAGGAATTGGTCAATAAAGCTCGATGAGGCTCTTAGGGCCTTTCGACTGGATTCAAGACTCCTATCGATCGGCACTTCACCTTTCGACTATTTTATTGTAAGTCTTATCATTTATCAGTCAACCTTAAACATAAACCATTATGGGCGATGAAGCGTAAATATGGATGCTAGTCTTACATCTTTAGAAAGAAAGTACCAACTACTAGAGTTGGAGGAGTACGGGTTCCATGCATTCGAAAACCCACTATTATATAAAGAGAAAGGTAATGATGCTAAGGTGCTAGGTAAAGTTCATTCCATGCCTTGTCACTCATTTCAACGACCCTCTCTCGGTCATAAGCGATCGGGGACTCACTTTTAGTATTTTCAAACGAGTTTTCAAACTTACAAGAATAACTCATTTATTGATCATCGCTTACCACCCACATGCAAGAGTCTGGAGGAAGTGACGAATCATGAGCTCGAGCTAATTCTTGGAAAGACGATCGATCAATCTCGAGGAATTGGTCAATCAAGCTCGATGAGGCTCTTTGGGCCTTTCGAATTGCCTTCAAGACTCCTATCGATCGGCACTTCACCTTTTCGACTATTTTATTGTAAGTCTTGTCATTTATGCATAAACCATTATGGGCGATGAAGCGACTAAATATGGATGCTAGTCTTACAACTTTAGAAAGAAAGTACCAACTACTAGAGTTGGAGGAGTACAGTTCCATGCATTCGAAACCCACTATTATATAAAGAGAAAGGTAATGATGCTAAGGTGCTAGTAAAGTTCATTCCATGCCTTGTGATTTATTTTGACACCCCTCACGTCGTAAGCGATCGATACTCTCTTTCGAGTATTTTCAAACGAGTTTTCAAACTTACAAGAATAACTCATTTATTAATCATCGCTTACCACCCACATGCAAGTAGTCGAGGAAGTGACGAATCATAAGCTCGAGCTAATTCTTGGAAAGATGATCGATCAATCTCGAGGAATTGGTCAATAAAGCTCGATGAGGCTCTTAGGGCCTTTAACTGGATTCAAGACTCCTATCGATCGGCACTTCACCTTTTCGACTATTTTATTGTAAGTCTTATCATTTATCGATCAACCTTAAGTATAAACCATTATGGGCGATGAAGCGTCTAAATATGGATGCTAGTCTTACATCTTTAGAAAGAAAGTACCAACTACTAGAGTTGGAGGAGTACAGGTTCCATGCATTCGAAAACCCACTATTATATAAAGAGAAAGGTAATGATGCTAAGGTGCTAGTAAAGTTCATTCCATGCCTTGTGATTTATTTTGACACCCCTCACTCGGTCGTAAGCGATCAGATACTCTCTTTCGAGTATTTTTCCGCGAGTTTTCAAACTTACAAGAATAACTCCATTTATTAATCATCGCTTACCACCCACATGCGAGTAGTACGGAGGAAGTGACGAATCATAAGCTCAAGCTAATTCTTGGAAGAATGATCGATCAATCTACGAGGAATTGGTCAATAGAGCTCGATGAGGCTCTTGGGGCCTTTGAGGAAGCTGGATTAAAGACTCCTATCGATCGGCACTTCACCTTTTCGGCTATTTTATTATAAGTCACTTATCATTTATCAGTCAACCATAAGTATAAACCATTATAGGCTGATGAAGCATCTAAATATGGATCTTAGTCTTTACATCTTTTAGAAAGAAAGTACCAGCTAATAGAGTTGGAGGGGTACATGTTCCATGCATTGAAAACCCACTATTATATAAAGAGAAAGGTAATGATGCTAAGGTGCTAGTAAAGTTTACTCCATGCCTTGTGATTTATTTTTCCACCCCTCACTCGGTCGTAAGCGATCGGATGCTCTCTTTCGGAAGTATTTTCAAACGAGTTTTCAAACTTACGAGAATAACTCATTTATTAATCATCGCTTACCACCCACATGCAGTAGTACGGCGGAAGTGACGAATCATAAGCTCAAGCTAATTCCTGGACAGATGATCGATCAATCTGTGAGGAATTGGTCAATAAAGCTCGGTGAGGCTCTTAGGGCCTTTCGGTTGGATTAAGGACTCTGTCGTTCGGCACTTCACCTTTTCGACTATTTTATTGTAAGTCTTATCATTTATCAATCGACCTTAAGTATAAACCATTATGGGCGATGAAGCGTCTAAATATGGATGTTAGTCTTACATCTTTAGAAAGAAAGTACCAGGGATTACTAGAGTTGGAGGAGTACGAGTTCCATGCATTCGAAAACCCACTATTATATAAACGAGGAAAGGTAATGATGCTAAGGTTCTAGTAAAGTTCATTCCATTACCTTGTGATTTATTTTTACACCTCTCTCTCTCGTAAGCGATCGGATACTCTCTTTCGAGGTATTTTCAAACGAGTTTTCAAACTTAGAAGAATAACTCATTTATTAAGCATCGGCTTACCACCCACATGTAATTAGTACGGAGGAAGTGACGAATCATGAGCTCGAGCTAATTCTTTGAAAGACGATCGATCAATCTGAGGAATTGGTCAATCGAAGCATTGAGGCTCTTTGGGCTTTTCCAACTTCCTTCGAAGACTCATCGATCGGCAACACCATCTTATTGACTATTTAATGGTAAGTATTGTCATTTGCTCATCAACCTTGAGCATAAACCATTGGGCGATGAAGCGACTAAATATGGATGCTTACAGCTTTAGAAAGAAAGTACCAAATACTAGAGTTGCGGGGAGTACAGGTTCCATGCATTCGAAAGCGCACTATTATATAAATAGAAAGGTAATGATGCTAAGGTGCTGGTGAAGTTCATGCTATGAGTTTTCACTCAACTCAACGACCCTCTCTCGGTCATAAGAAATCAGGGGACTCACTTTCAGAGTATTTTCAAACGGAATTTTGAAACTTACAAGAATAACTCATTTATTGATCATCGCTTAGCACCCACGTACTAGCGATCTGGAGAAGTGACGAATGATGAGCTTGAGCTGATTCTTGGAAGACGATCGATCAAACTCTGAGGAATTGCTCGATCAAACTCGATGAGGCTCTTTGGGCCTTTCGAAGCCTCTGTGAACTCTATCGATCGGCACTTCACCTTTTCCCGACTATCTTGTGTAAGTCTTACATCGTTTTATGCATAAACCATTATAGGCGATGAAGCGACTAAATATGGATGCTAGTCCTTTTAACTTTAGAAAGAAAGTACCGACTATTAGAGAGTTGGAAGAGTACGGGTTCATGCATTCTAAAACCTTATTATATAAGCGAAAGGTAATGATCTTGAGTCTTAGTAAAATTCATTCCATGCCTTGTGATTTATTTTGACACCCCCTCACTCGGTCGTAAGCGATCGGATACTCTCTTTCAGAGTATTTTCAAACGAGTTTTCAAACTTACAAGAATAACTCATTTATTAATCATCGCTTACCACCCACATGCAAGTAGTACGGGAGGAAGTGACGAATCATAGCTCGAAGCTAATTCTTGGAAGATGATCGATCAATCTACGAGGAATTGGTCAATAAAGCTTGATGAGACTCTTGGGGCCTTTCGAGCTTGGATTAAAGACTCCTGCCGATCGGCACTTCACCTTTTCGACTATTTTATTATAAGTCTTATCATTTATCGATCCAACCTTAAGTATAAACCATTATGGGCGATGAAGCATGTAAATATGGATGCTGATACTTACATCTTTAGAAAGAAAGTACCAACTAATAGATTTGGAGGAGTACACATGTTCCATGCATTCGAAAACCCACTATTATATAAAGGGAAAGGTAATGATGCTAAGGTGCTAGTAAAGTTTATTCCATGCCTTGTGATTTTATTTTGACATTCCTCACTCGGTCGTAAGCGATCGGATACTCTCTTTCGAGTATTTTCAAACGAGTTTTCAAACTTACAAGAATAACTCATTTATTAATCATTGTTTACCACCCACATGCAAGTAGTGGCGGAAGTGATGAATCATAAGCTCGAGCTAATTCTTGGAAAGATGATGAATCAATCTACCGAAGAATTGGTCGATAAAGCTCGATGAGGCTCTTAGGGACTTTCGAACTGGGTGGGAACTCGATCGATCGACACTTCACCTTTTAAAGGCTATTTTTATTGTAAGTCTTATCATTTTATCGGTCAACCTTAAGTATAAACCATTATAGGCGATGAAGCGTATAAATGTGGATGTTAGTCTTACATCTTTAGAAGAAAGTACCAAGCTAGAGTTGGAGGAGTCGAGTTCCATTACATTCAGAAAACCCACTATTATATAAAGAGAAAGGTAATGATGCTAAGGTGCTAGTAAAGTTCATTCCATGCCTTGTGATTTATTTTGACACCCCTCACTCGGTCGTAAGCGATCAGATACTCTCTTTCAGAGTATTTTCAAACGAGTTTTCAAACTTACAAGAATAACTCATTTATTAATCATCGCTTACCACCCACGCAAGTAGTGGAGGAAGTGACGAATCATGAGCTCGAGCTAATTCTTGGAAAGACGATCGATCAATCTCTAAGGAATTGGTCAATCAAGCTTGATGAGGCTCTTTGGGCCTTTCTACTTCAAGACTCCTATCGATCGGCACTTCACCTTATTGACTATTTTATGGTAAGTCTTGTCATTTATCGTCAACCTTGAGCATAAACCATTATGGGCGATGAAGCGACTAAATATGGATGCTAGTCTTACATCTTTAGAAAGAAAGTACCAAATACTAGAGTTGGAGGAGTACGAGGTTCCATGCATTCGAAAACGCACTATTATATAAA
>JAUJYP020000901.1:0-44196 GCA_030674075.2 Linum usitatissimum
TTTTACATGCTTGTTGGTAATGGCTAAGAATTAAGTTTTCCACAATGATAAACCCTTCAAAGATTTGAGAAATGAAATTAAAAGACATTTTAAAGCTTTTAATTGTTCTTGTTAGTGGGGATGTATGTGCTTTCGAATGCTAAAATCTTAACTTGGATTTCTACCAATTTCTCACCACATGCATGCAAAGTATGCCAATTTGACAATTTTCAATCACTAATATAATACAAAATAAAATCAAGTTTTAACTTCATTTCGACATTATTTACCAAGGTTACCATATTAAAACATGAATTTTTAATCATTTCAAATATGCATGTCAAATATTAGGCAGCTTTTAAAACATTGAAATGTTCATGTCAAAATGACTTATTTCCATAGGTTAACCCCTTTGGAAATTGACCAATTTTGATGTGAAAATTAAATTTTTTAAGTTGGCCAATATTTTACATCCTTGTTGGGAATGACTAAAATTTGAGTTTTCAAAATGTTAAACTATTCACATATTGGACAAATGAAACGAAAAGATTGTTTTTTAAAGGTTTCTATTGTTCTTGTTAGTGGGGATGTAGGTGCTTTCGAATGCACAAATCTTAACTTGGATTTCTTTCAATTTCTCATCACATGCATGCAGAAAGTAAGCAAATTTAATAATTTTCAAACACTAATATAATAAAAAATAAAAAAAAGTTTTAAATTCATTTCGACATTATTTACCAACGTTACCATATTAAAACTTGAATTTTTAATCATTTCAAATATGCATGCCAAATATTAGGTAGCTTTTAAAACATTGAAATGTTCATGTCAAAATGACTTATTTCCATAAGTTAAACCTTTGGAAATTGACCAATTTTGATGTGAAAATAAAATTGTTTAAGTTGGCCAATATTTTACATCCTTGTTGGGAATGACTAAGAATTGAGTTTTCACAATGTAACACCCATCAAATATTGGCAAATGAAATTAAAAGGCATTTTTAAAGGTTTTGATTGGTCTTGTTAGTGGGTATGTATGTGCTTTCGAATGCTAAAATAAAAACTTGGATTTCTTCCAATTTCTCACCACATGCATGCAGAAAGTAAGCAAATTTAATAATTTTCAAACACTAATATAATACAAAATAAAATAAAGTTTTAAATTCATTTCGACATTATTTACCAAGGTTACCATATTAAAACTTGAATTTTTAATCATTTCAAATATACATGTCAAATATTAGGCAGCTTTTAAAACATTGAAATTTTCATGTCAAAACAACTTATTTCCATAGGCTTACCCCTTTGGAAATTGACCAATTTTCATGAAAGTTAAATTTTTTAAGTTGGCCAATATTTTACATCCTTGTTGGGAATGACTAAGAATTGAGTTTTCAAAATGTTAAACTATTCACATATTGGACAAATGAAACTAAAAGATATTTTTTAAAGGTTTTGATTGTTCTTGTTAGTGGGGATGTAGGTGCTTTAGAATGTTAAAATCTTAACTTGGATTTCTACCAATTTCTCACCACATGCATGAAGAAAGTACGTCAATTTCACAATTTCCAAACACTAATATAATACAAAACAAAATCAAGTTTTAACTTCATTTCGACATTATTTACCAAGGTTACCATATTAAAACTTGAATTTTTAATCATTTCAAATATGCATGTGAAATATTAGGCAGCTTTTAAAACATTGAAATGTTCATGTCAAAATGATTTATTTCCATAGGTTAACCCCTTTGGAAATTGACCAAATTTGACGTGAAAATTAAATTTTTTAAGTTGGCCAATATTTTACATCCTTGTTGGGAATGACTAAGAATTGAGTTTTCAAAATGTTAAACTATTCACATATTGGACAAATGAAATTAAAAGATATTTTTTAAAGGTTATAATTGTTCTTGTTAGTGGGGATGTATGTGCTTTGGAATGTTAAAATCTTAACTTGGATTTCTACCAATTTCTCACCACATGCATGTAGAAAGTAAGCCAATTTGACAATTTCCAATCACTAATATAATACAAAATAAAATCAAGTTTATCTTCATTTCGACATTATTTACCAAGGTTACCATATTAAAACATGAATTTTTAATCATTTCAAATATGTATGTCAAATATGAGGCAGCTTTTAAAACATTGAAATGTTCATGTCAAAATGACTTATTTCCATAGTTTAACCCCTTTGGGAATTGACCAATTTTGATGTGAAAATTAAATTTTTTAAGTTGGCCAATATTTTACATCCTTGTTGGGAATGACTAAAATTTGAGTTTTCAAAATGTTAAACTATTCACATATTGGACAAATGAAACGAAAAGATAGTTTGTTAAAGGTTTCTATTGTTCTTGTTAGTGGGGATGTAGGTGCTTTCGAATGCTAAAATCTTAACTTGGATATCTACCAATTTCTCACCACATGCATGCAGAAAGTAAGCCGATTTGACTATTTTCAAACGCTAATATAATACAAAATAAAATCAAGTTTTAACTTCATTTCGACATTATTTACCAAGGTTACCATATTAAAACTTGATTTTTTTTTCATTTCAAATATGCATGTCAAATATTAGGCAGCTCTTAAAACATTGATATTTTCATGTCAAAATGACTTATTTCCATAGGTTAACCCCTTTGGAAATTGACCAATTTTCATGAAAGTTAAATTTTTTAAGTTGGCCAATATTTTACATCCTTGTTGGGAATGACTAAGAATTGAGTTTTCACAATGTTAAACCCATCAAATATTGAACAAATGAAATTAAAAGGCATTTTTTAAAGGTTTTGATTGGTCTTGTTAGTGGGGATGTAGGTGCTTTCGAATGCTAAAATCTTACCTTGGATTTGTACCAATTTCTCACCACATGCATGCAGAAAGTAAGCCAATTTGACAATTTTCAAACACTAATATAATACAAAATAAAATCAAGTTTTAACTTCATTTCGACATTATTTACCAAGGTTACCATATTAAAACTTGAACTTTTAGTCATTTCAAATATGCATGTCAAATATTACGCAGCTTTTAAAACATTGAAATGTTATGTGAAAAAAAATTTGGGGTACTTGTTGATAATTATGGGTGTGTAAATTTAATTTTTTAAATATGCTATTTTGGGGGGGGGGAGAAAAGGAAAAAAGATATTGGATAAATGAAATTAAAAGATATTTTTTAAAGGTTTTGATTCTTCTTGTTAGTGGGGATGTAGGTGCTTTCGAATGCAAAAATCTTAACTTTGATAACTAACAATTTCTCACCACATGCATGCGTAAATAAGCCAATTAGATAATTTTCAAACACTAATATAATACAAACTAAAATCAAGTTTTAACTTCATTTTGACATTATTTGCCGAGGTTACCATATTAAAACTTGAATTTTTCATCATTTCAAAATGCATGTCAAATATTAGGATTTATCATAAAACGTTGAAATTTTAATGTCAAAATAACTTATTTCCATACGATAACCCCTTTGGAAATTGACCAATTTTGACATAAACATGAAATATTTTCAGTTGGCCAATATTTTACATGCTTGTTGGTAATGGCTAAGAATTAAGTTTTCACAATGGTAAACCCTTCAAAGATTTGAGAAATGAAATTAAAAGACATTTTAAAGGTTTTAATTGTTCTTGTTAGTGGGGATGTATGTGCTTTCGAATGCTAAAATCTTAACTTGGATTTCTACCAATTTCTCACCACATGCAAGCAGAAAGTAAACCAATTTGACAATTTTCAAACACTAATATAATACAAAATAAAATCAAGTTTTAACTTCATTTCGACATTATTTACCAAGGTTACCATATTAAAACTTGAACTTTTAGTCATTTCAAATATGCATGTCAAATATTAGGCAGCTTTTAAAACATTGAAATGTTCATGTCAAAAATGACTTATTTCCATAGGTTAACCCCTTTGGAAATTGACCAATTTTGATGTGAAAATTAAATTTTTTAAATTGGCCAATATTTTACATCCTTGTTGGGAATGATTAAGAATTGAGTTTTCAAAATGTTAAACTCTTCAAATATTGGATAAATGAAATTAAAAGATATTTTTTAAAGGTTTTGATTCTTCTTGTTAGTGGGGATGTAGGTGCTTTCGAATGCAAAAATCTTAACTTTGATATCTAACAATTTCTCACCACATGCATGCAGAAATAAGCCAATTAGATAATTTTCAAACAATAATATAATACAATCTAAAATCAAGTTTTAACTTCATTTTGAAATTATTTGCCGAGGTTACCATATTAAAACCAGAATTTTTCATCATTTCAAAATGCATGTCAAATATTAGGAAAATCATAAAACGTTGAAATTTTAATGTCAAAATAACTTATTTCCATACGGTAACCCCTTTGGAAATTGACCAATTTTGACATAAACATGAAATATTTTCAGTTGGCCAATATTTTACATGCTTGTTGGTAATGGCTAAGAATTAAGTTTTCACAATGGTAAACCCTTCAAAGATTTGAGAAATGAAATTAAAAGACATTTTAAAGGTTTTAATTGTTCTTGTTAGTGGGGATGTATGTGCTTTCGAATGCTAAAATCTTAACTTGGATTTCTACCAATTTCTCACCACATGCAAGCAGAAAGTAAACCAATTTGACAATTTTCAAACACTAATATAATACAAAATAAAATCAAGTTTTAAGTTCATTTCGACATTATTTACCAAGGTTACCATATTAAAACTTGAATTTTTTGTCATTTCAAATATGCATGTCAAATATTAGGCTTTTAAAACATTGAAATGTTCATGTCAAAAATGACTTATTTCCATAGGTTAACCCCTTTGGAAATTGACCAATTTTGATGTGAAAATTAAATTTTTTAAATTGGCCAATATTTTACATCCTTGTTGGGAATGATTAAGAATTGAGTTTTCAAAATGTTAAACTCTTCAAATATTGGATAAATGAAATTAAAAGATATTTTTTAAAGGTTTTGATTCTTCTTGTTAGTGGGGATGTAGGTGCTTTCGAATGCAAAAATCTTAACTTTGATATCTAACAATTTCTCACCACATGCATGCAGAAATAAGCCAATTAGATAATTTTCAAACACTAATATAATACAAACTAAAATCAAGTTTTAACTTCATTTTGACATTATTTGCCGAGGTTACCATATTAAAACCAGAATTTTTCATCATTTCAAAATGCATGTCAAATATTAGGAAAATCATAAAACGTTGAAATTTTAATGTCAAAATAACTTATTTCCATACGATAACCCCTTTGGAAATTGACCAATTTTGACATAAACATGAAATATTTTCAGTTGGCCAATATTTTACATGCTTGTTGGTAATGGCTAAGAATTAAGTTTTCACAATGGTAAACCCTTCAAAGATTTGAGAAATGAAATTAAAAGACATTTTAAAGGTTTTAATTGTTCTTGTTAGTGGGGATGTATGTGCTTTCGAATGCTAAAATCTTAACTTGGATTTCTACCAATTTCTCACCACATGCATGCAGAAAGTAAACCAATTTGACAATTTTCAAACACTAATATAATACAAAATAAAATCAAGTTTTAACTTCATTTCGACATTATTTACCAAGGTTACCATATTAAAACTTGAACTTTTTGTCATTTCAAATATGCATGTCAAATATTAGGGCTTTTAAAACATTGAAATGTTCATGTCAAAAATGACTTATTTCCATAGGTTAACCCCTTTGGAAATTGACCAATTTTGATGTGAAAATTAAATTTTTTAAATTGGCCAATATTTTACATCCTTGTTGGGAATGATTAAGAATTGAGTTTTCAAAATGTTAAACTCTTCAAATATTGGATAAATGAAATTAAAAGATATTTTTTAAAGGTTTTGATTCTTCTTGTTAGTGGGGATGTAGGTGCTTTCGAATGCAAAAATCTTAACTTTGATATCTAACAATTTCTCACCACATGCATGCAGAAATAAGCCAATTAGATAATTTTCAAACATTAATATAATACAAACTAAAATCAAGTTTTAACTTCATTTTGACATTATTTGCCGAGGTTACCATATTAAAACAGAATTTTTCATCATTTGAAAATGCATGTCAAATATTAGGAAAATCATAAAATGTTGAAATTTTAATGTCAAAATAACTTATTTCCATACGATAACCCCTTTGGAAATTGACCAATTTTGACATAAACATTAAATATTTTCAGTTGGCCAATATTTTACATGCTTGTTGGTAATGGCTATGAATTAAGTTTTCACAATGGTAAACCCTTCAAAGATTTGAGAAATGAAATTAAAAGACATTTTAAAGGTTTTAATTGTTCTTGTTAGTGGGGATGTATGTGCTTTCGAATGCTAAAATCTTAACTTGGATTTCTACAAATTTCTCACCACATGCAAGCAGAAAGTAAACCAATTTGACAATTTTCAAACACTAATATAATACAAAATAAAATCAAGTTTAAATTCATTTCGACATTATTTACCAAGGTTACCATATTAAAACTTGAACTTTTTGTCATTTCAAATATGCATGTCAAATATTAGGCAGACTTTTAAAACATTGAAATGTTCATGTCAAAAATGACTTATTTCCATAGGTTAACCCCTTTGGAAATTGACCAATTTTGATGTGAAAATTAAATTTTTTAAATTGGCCAATATTTTACATCCTTGTTGGGAATGATTAAGAATTGAGTTTTCAAAATGTTAAACTCTTAAAATATTGGATAAATGAAATTAAAAGATATTTTTTAAAGGTTTTGATTCTTCTTGTTAGTGGGGATGTAGGTGCTTTCGAATGCAAAAATCTTAACTTTGATATCTAACAATTTCTCACCACATGCATGCAGAAATAAGCCAATTAGATAATTTTCAAACACTAATATAATACAAACTATAATCAAGTTTTAACTTCATTTTGACATTATTTGCCGAGGTTACCATATTAAAACCAGAATTTTTCATCATTTCAAAATGCATGTCAAATATTAGGATAAATCATAAAACGTTGAAATTTTAATGTCAAAATAACTTATTTCCATACGATAACCCCTTTGGAAATTGACCAATTTTGACATAAACATGAAATATTTTCAGTTGGCCAATATTTTACATGCTTGTTGGTAATGGCTAAGAATTAAGTTTTCACAATGGTAAACCCTTCAAAGATTTGAGAAATGAAATTAAAAGACATTTTAAAGGTTTAAATTGTTCTTGTTAGTGGGGATGTATGTGCTTTCGAATGCTAAAATCTTAACTTGGATTTCTACCAATTTCTCACCACATGCAAGCAGAAAGTAAACCAATTTGACAATTTTCAAACACTAATATAATACAAAATAAAATCAAGTTTTAACTTCATTTCGACATTATTTACCAAGGTTACCATATTAAAACTTGAACTTTTAGTCATTTCAAATATGCATGTCAAATATTAGGCAGCTTTTAAAACATTGAAATGTTCATGTCAAAAATGACTTATTTCCATAGGTTAACCCCTTTGGAAATTGACCAATTTTGATGTGAAAATTAAATTTTTTAAATTGGCCAATATTTTACATCCTTGTTGGGAATGATTAAGAATTGAGTTTTCAAAATGTTAAACTCTTCAAATATTGGATAAATGAAATTAAAAGATATTTTTTAAAGGTTTTGATTCTTCTTGTTAGTGGGGATGTAGGTGCTTTCGAATGCAAAAATCTTAACTTTGATATCTAACAATTTCTCACCACATGCATGCAGAAATAAGCCAATTAGATAATTTTCAAACATTAATATAATACAAACTAAAATCAAGTTTTAACTTCATTTTGACATTATTTGCAGAGGTTACCATATTAAAACCAGAATTTTTCATCATTTGAAAATGCATGTCAAATATTAGGAAAATCATAAAACGTTGAAATTTTAATGTCAAAATAACTTATTTCCATACGGTAACCCCTTTGGAAATTGACCAATTTTGACATAAACATTAAATATTTTCAGTTGGCCAATATTTTACATGCTTGTTGGTAATGGCTATGAATTAAGTTTTCACAATGGTAAACCCTTCAAAGATTTGAGAAATGAAATTAAAAGACATTTTAAAGGTTTTAATTGTTCTTGTTAGTGGGGATGTATGTGCTTTCGAATGCTAAAATCTTAACTTGGATTTCTACAAATTTCTCACCACATGCAAGCAGAAAGTAAACCAATTTGACAATTTTCAAACACTAATATAATACAAAATAAAATCAAGTTTAAATTCATTTCGACATTATTTACCAAGGTTACCATATTAAAACTTGAACTTTTTGTCATTTCAAATATGCATGTCAAATATTAGGCACTTTTAAAACATTGAAATGTTCATGTCAAAAATGACTTATTTCCATAGGTTAACCCCTTTGGAAATTGACCAATTTTGATGTGAAAATTAAATTTTTTAAATTGGCCAATATTTTACATCCTTGTTGGGAATGATTAAGAATTGAGTTTTCAAAATGTTAAACTCTTAAAATATTGGATAAATGAAATTAAAAGATATTTTTTAAAGGTTTTGATTCTTCTTGTTAGTGGGGATGTAGGTGCTTTCGAATGCAAAAATCTTAACTTTGATATCTAACAATTTCTCACCACATGCATGCAGAAATAAGCTAATTAGATAATTTTCAAACACTAATATAATACAAACTATAATCAAGTTTTAACTTCATTTTGACATTATTTGCCGAGGTTACCATATTAAAACCAGAATTTTTCATCATTTCAAAATGCATGTCAAATATTTGGATTTATCATAAAACGTTCAAATTTTAATGTCAAAATAACTTATTTCCATACGATAACCCCTTTGGAAATTGACCAATTTTGACATAAACATTAAATATTTTCAGTTGGCCAATATTTTAGATGCTTGTTGGTAATGGCTATGAATTAAGTTTTCACAATGGTAAACCCTTCAAAGATTTGAGAAATGAAATTAAAAGACATTTTAAAGGTTTTAATTGTTCTTGTTAGTGGGGATGTATGTGCTTTCGAATGCTAAAATCTTAACTTGGATTTCTACCAATTTCTCACCACATGCATGTAGAAAGTAAGCCAATTTGACAATTTTCAAACACTAATATAATACAAAATAAAATCAAGTTTTAACTTCATTTCGACATTATTTACCAAGGTTACCATATTAAAACATGAATTTTTTTTTCATTTCAAATATGCATGTGAAATATTAGGCAGCTCTTAAAACATTAAAATTTTCATGTCAAAATGACTTATTTCCATAGGTTAACCCCTTTGGAAATTGATCAATTTTCATGAAAGTTAAATTTTATAAGTTGGCCAATATTTTACATCCTTGTCGGGAATGATTAAGAATTGAGTTTTCAAAATGTTAAACTCTTCAAATATTGGATAAATGAAATTAAAAGATATTTTTAAAGGTTTTGATTCTTCTTGTTAGTGGGGATGTAGGTGTTTTCGAATGCAAAAATCTTAACTTTGATTTCTAACAATTTCTCACCACATGCATGCGAGAAATAAGCCAAATAGATAATTTTCAAATACTAATATAATACAAACTAAAATCAAAATTTAACTTCGTTTTGACATTATTTGCCGAGGTTACCATATTAAAACAAGAATTTTTCATCATTTCAAAATGCATGTCAAATATTAGGAAAATCATAAAACGTTGAAATTTTAATGTCAAAATAACTTATTTCCATACGATAACCCCTTTGGAAATTGACCAATTTTGACATAAACATTAAATATTTTCAGTTCGCCAATATTTTACATGCTTGTTGGTAATGGCTAAGAATTAAGTTTTCACAATGGTAAACCCTTCAAAGATTTGAGAAATGAAATTAAAAGACATTTTAAAGGTTTTAATTGTTCTTGTTAGTGGGGATGTATGTGCTTTCGAATGCTAAAATCTTAACTTGGATTTCTACCAATTTCTCACCACATGCATGTAGAAAGTAAGCCAATTTGACAATTTTCAAACACTAATATAATACAAAATAAAATCAAGTTTTAACTTCATTTCGACATTATTTACCAAGGTTACCATATTAAAACTTGAATTTTTTTTCATTTTAAATATGCATGTCAAATATTAGGCAGCTCTTAAAACATTTAAATTTTCATGTCAAAATGACTTATTTCCATATGTTAACCCCTTTGGAAATTGATCAATTTTCATGAAAGTTAAATTTTTTAAGTTGGCCAATATTTTACATCCTTGTTGGGAATGATTAAGAATTGAGTTTTCAAAATGTTAAACTATTCAAATATTGGATAAATGAAATTAAAAGATATTTTTTAAAGGTTTTGATTCTTCTTGTTAGTGGGGATGTAGGTGCTTTCGAATGCAAAAATCTTAACTTTGATTTCTAACAATTTCTCACCACATGCATGCAGAAATAAGCCAATTAGATAATTTTCAAACACTAATATAATACAAACTAAAATCAAGTTTTAACTTCATTTTGACATTATTTGTCGAGGTTACCATATTAAAACCTGAATTTTTAATCATTTCAAAATGCATGTCAAATATTAGGAAAATCTTAAAACGTTGAAATTTTAATGTCAAAATAACTTATTTCCATACGGTAACCCCTTTGGAAATTGACCAATTTTGACATAAACATTAAATATTTTCAGTTGGCCAATATTTTACATGCTTGTTGGTAATGGCTATGAATTAAGTTTTCACAATGGTAAACCCTTCAAAGATTTGAGAAATGAAATTAAAAGACATTTTAAAGGTTTTAATTGTTCTTGTTAGTGGGGATGTATGTGCTTTCGAATGCTAAAATCTTAACTTGGATTTCTACCAATTTCTCACCACATGCATGTAGAAATAAGCCAATTTGACAATTTTCAAACACTAATATAATACAAAATAAAATCAAGTTTTAACTTCATTTCGACATTATTTACCAAGGTTACCATATTAAAACTTGAATTTTTTTCATTTAAATATGCATGTCAAATATTAGGCACTCTTAAAACATTTAAATTTTCATGTCAAATGACTATTTCCATAGTTACCCTTTGGAAATTGATCATTTTCATGAAAGTTAAATAAGTTGGATTTACTCCGTGGATGATTAAGAATTGAGTTTTCAAATGTAAACTCAGGATAAATGAAATTAAAAGATATTTTTAAAGGTTTTGATTCTCTGAGGGGGTGTAGGTGTTTTCGAATGCAAAAATCTTAACTTTGATTTCTAACAATTTCTCACCACATGCATGCAGAAATAAGCCAATTAGATAATTTTCAAACACTAATTATACAAACTAAAATCAATTTTAACTTCTTTTGACATTATTTGCGAGGTTACCATATTAAAACCGAATTTTTCATCATTTCAAAATGCTGTCAAATATTAGGAAAATCTAAACGTTGAAATTTTAATGTCAAAATAACTTATTTCCATACATAACCCCTTTGGAATTGACCATTTTGACATAAACATTAATATTTTCGTGGCCAATATTAATGTGTTGGTAATGGCTATGAATTAAGTTTTCACAATGGTAAACCCTTCAAAGATTTGAGAAATGAAATTAAAAGACATTTTAAAGGTTTTAATTGTTCTTGTTAGTGGGGATGTATGTGCTTTCGAATGCTAAAATCTTAACTTGGATTTCTACCAATTTCTCACCACATGCATGTAGAAAGTAAGCCAATTTGACAATTTTCAAACACTAATATAATACAAAATAAAATCAAGTTTTAACTTCATTTCGACATTATTTACCAAGGTTACCATATTAAAACTTGAATTTTTTTTCATTTTAAATATGCATGTCAAATATTAGGCAGCTCTTAAAACATTTAAATTTTCATGTCAAAATGACTTATTTCCATAGGTTAACCCCTTTGGAAATTGATCAATTTTCATGAAAGTTAAATTTTATAAGTTGGCCAATATTTTACATCCTTGTCGGGAATGATTAAGAATTGAGTTTTCAAAATGTTAAACTCTTCAAATATTGGATAAATGAAATTAAAAGATATTTTTAAAGGTTTTGATTCTTCTTGTTAGTGGGGATGTAGGTGTTTTCGAATGCAAAAATCTTAACTTTGATTTCTAACAATTTCTCACCACATGCATGCAGAAATAGGCCAAATAGATAATTTTCAAATACTAATATAATACAAACTAAAATCAAAATTTAACTTCGTTTTGACATTATTTGCCGAGGTTACCATATTAAAACCGAATTTTTCATCATTTCAAAATGCATGTCAAATATTAGGAAAATCATAAAACGTTGAAATTTTAATGTCAAAATAACTTATTTCCATACGATAACCCCTTTGGAAATTGACCAATTTTGACATAAACATTAAATATTTTCAGTTCGCCAATATTTTACATGCTTGTTGGTAATGGCTAAGAATTAAGTTTTCACAATGGTAAACCCTTCAAAGATTTGAGAAATGAAATTAAAAGACATTTTAAAGGTTTTAATTGTTCTTGTTAGTGGGGATGTATGTGCTTTCGAATGCTAAAATCTTAACTTGGATTTCTACCAATTTCTCACCACATGCATGCAGAAAGTAAGCCAATTTGACAATTTTCAAACACTAATATAATACAAAATAAAATCAAGTTTTAACTTCATTTCGACATTATTTACCAAGGTTACCATATTAAAACTTGAATTTTTTTTCATTTTAAATATGCATGTCAAATATTAGGCAGCTCTTAAAACATTTAAATTTTCATGTCAAAATGACTTATTTCCATATGTTAACCCCTTTGGAAATTGATCAATTTTCATGAAAGTTAAATTTTTTAAGTTGGCCAATATTTTACATCCTTGTTGGGAATGATTAAGAATTGAGTTTTCAAAATGTTAAACTATTCAAATATTGGATAAATGAAATTAAAAGATATTTTTTAAAGGTTTTGATTCTTCTTGTTAGTGGGGATGTAGGTGCTTTCGAATGCAAAAATCTTAACTTTGATTTCTAACAATTTCTCACCACATGCATGCGAGAAATAAGCCAATTAGATAATTTTCAAACACTAATATAATACAAACTAAAATCAAGTTTTAACTTCATTTTGACATTATTTGTCGAGGTTACCATATTAAAACCTGAATTTTTAATCATTTCAAAATGCATGTCAAATATTAGGAAAATCTTAAAACGTTGAAATTTTAATGTCAAAATAGCTTATTTCCATACGATAACCCCTTTGGAAATTGACCAATTTTGACATAAACATTAAATATTTTCAGTTCGCCAATATTTTACATGCTTGTTGGTAATGGCTATGAATTAAGTTTTCACAATGGTAAACCCTTCAAAGATTTGAGAAATGAAATTAAAAGACATTTTAAAGGTTTTAATTGTTCTTGTTAGTGGGGATGTATGTGCTTTCGAATGCTAAAATCTTAACTTGGATTTCTACCAATTTCTCACCACATGCATGTAGAAAATAAGCCAATTTGACAATTTTCAAACACTAATATAATACAAAATAAAATCAAGTTTTAACTTCATTTCGACATTATTTACCAAGGTTACCATATTAAAACTTGAATTTTTTTTCATTTTAAATATGCATGTCAAATATTAGGCAACTCTTAAAACATTAAAATTTTCATGTCAAAATGACTTATTTCCATAGGTTAACCCCTTTGGAAATTGATCAATTTTCATGAAAGTTAAATTTTATAAGTTGGCCAATATTTTACATCCTTGTCGGGAATGATTAAGAATTGAGTTTTCAAAATGTTAAACTCTTCAAATATTGGATAAATGAAATTAAAAGATATTTTTAAAGGTTTTGATTCTTCTTGTTAGTGGGGATGTAGGTGTTTTCGAATGCAAAAATCTTAACTTTGATTTCTAACAATTTCTCACCACATGCATGCAGAAATAAGCTAAATAGATAATTTTCAAATACTAATATAATACAAACTAAAATCAAAATTTAACTTCGTTTTGACATTATTTGCCGAGGTTACCATATTAAAACCAGAATTTTTCATCATTTCAAAATGCATGTCAAATATTAGGAAAATCATAAAACGTTGAAATTTTAATGTCAAAATAACTTATTTCCATACGATAACCCCTTTGGAAATTGACCAATTTTGACATAAACATTAAATATTTTCAGTTCGCCAATATTTTACATGCTTGTTGGTAATGGCTAAGAATTAAGTTTTCACAATGGTAAACCCTTCAAAGATTTGAGAAATGAAATTAAAAGACATTTTAAAGGTTTTAATTGTTCTTGTTAGTGGGGATGTATGTGCTTTCGAATGCTAAAATCTTAACTTGGATTTCTACCAATTTCTCACCACATGCATGCAGAAAGTAAGCCAATTTGACAATTTTCAAACACTAATATAATACAAAATAAAATCAAGTTTTAACTTCATTTCGACATTATTTACCAAGGTTACCATATTAAAACTTGAATTTTTTTTCATTTTAAATATGCATGTCAAATATTAGGCAGCTCTTAAAACATTTAAATTTTCATGTCAAAATGACTTATTTCCATATGTTAACCCCTTTGGAAATTGATCAATTTTCATGAAAGTTAAATTTTTTAAGTTGGCCAATATTTTACATCCTTGTTGGGAATGATTAAGAATTGAGTTTTCAAAATGTTAAACTATTCAAATATTGGATAAATGAAATTAAAAGATATTTTTTAAAGGTTTTGATTCTTCTTGTTAGTGGGGATGTAGGTGCTTTCGAATGCAAAAATCTTAACTTTGATTTCTAACAATTTCTCACCACATGCATGCAGAAATAAGCCAATTAGATAATTTTCAAACACTAATATAATACAAACTAAAATCAAGTTTTAACTTCATTTTGACATTATTTGTCGAGGTTACCATAATAAAACCTGAATTTTTAATCATTTCAAAATGCATGTCAAATATTAGGAAAATCTTAAAACGTTGAAATTTTAATGTCAAAATAGCTTATTTCCATACGGTAACCCCTTTGGAAATTGACCAATTTTGACATAAACATTAAATATTTTCAGTTCGCCAATATTTTACATGCTTGTTGGTAATGGCTATGAATTAAGTTTTCACAATGGTAAACCCTTCAAAGATTTGAGAAATGAAATTAAAAGACATTTTAAAGGTTTTAATTGTTCTTGTTAGTGGGGATGTATGTGCTTTCGAATGCTAAAATCTTAACTTGGATTTCTACCAATTTCTCACCACATGCATGTAGAAAATAAGCCAATTTGACAATTTTCAAACACTAATATAATACAAAATAAAATCAAGTTTTAACTTCATTTCGACATTATTTACCAAGGTTACCATATTAAAACTTGAATTTTTTTTCATTTCAAATATGCATGTGAAATATTAGGCAGCTCTTAAAACATTAAAATTTTCATGTCAAAATGACTTATTTCCATAGGTTAACCCCTTTGGAAATTGATCAATTTTCATGAAAGTTAAATTTTATAAGTTGGCCAATATTTTACATCCTTGTCGGGAATGATTAAGAATTGAGTTTTCAAAATGTTAAACTCTTCAAATATTGGATAAATGAAATTAAAAGATATTTTTAAAGGTTTTGATTCTTCTTGTTAGTGGGGATGTAGGTGTTTTCGAATGCAAAAATCTTAACTTTGATTTCTAACAATTTCTCACCACATGCATGCAGAAATAGGCCAAATAGATAATTTTCAAATACTAATATAATACAAACTAAAATCAAAATTTAACTTCGTTTTGACATTATTTGCCGAGGTTACCATATTAAAACAAGAATTTTTCATCATTTCAAAATGCATGTCAAATATTAGGAAAATCATAAAACGTTGAAATTTTAATGTCAAAATAACTTATTTCCATACGATAACCCCTTTGGAAATTGACCAATTTTGACATAAACATTAAATATTTTCAGTTCGCCAATATTTTACATGCTTGTTGGTAATGGCTATGAATTAAGTTTTCACAATGGTAAACCCTTCAAAGATTTGAGAAATGAAATTAAAAGACATTTTAAAGGTTTTAATTGTTCTTGTTAGTGGGGATGTATGTGCTTTCGAATGCTAAAATCTTAACTTGGATTTCTACCAATTTCTCACCACATGCATGCAGAAAGTAAGCCAATTTGACAATTTTCAAACACTAATATAATACAAAATAAAATCAAGTTTTAACTTCATTTCGACATTATTTACCAAGGTTACCATATTAAAACTTGAATTTTTTTTCATTTTAAATATGCATGTCAAATATTAGGCAGCTCTTAAAACATTTAAATTTTCATGTCAAAATGACTTATTTCCATATGTTAACCCCTTTGGAAATTGATCAATTTTCATGAAAGTTAAATTTTTTAAGTTGGCCAATATTTTACATCCTTGTTGGGAATGATTAAGAATTGAGTTTTCAAAATGTTAAACTATTCAAATATTGGATAAATGAAATTAAAAGATATTTTTTAAAGGTTTTGATTCTTCTTGTTAGTGGGGATGTAGGTGCTTTCGAATGCAAAAATCTTAACTTTGATTTCTAACAATTTCTCACCACATGCATGCGAGAAATAAGCCAATTAGATAATTTTCAAACACTAATATAATACAAACTAAAATCAAGTTTTAACTTCATTTTGACATTATTTGTCGAGGTTACCATAATAAAACCTGAATTTTTAATCATTTCAAAATGCATGTCAAATATTAGGAAAATCTTAAAACGTTGAAATTTTAATGTCAAAATAGCTTATTTCCATACGGTAACCCCTTTGGAAATTGACCAATTTTGACATAAACATTAAATATTTTCAGTTGGCCAATATTTTACATGCTTGTTGGTAATGGCTATGAATTAAGTTTTCACAATGGTAAACCCTTCAAAGATTTGAGAAATGAAATTAAAAGACATTTTAAAGGTTTTAATTGTTCTTGTTAGTGGGGATGTATGTGCTTTCGAATGCTAAAATCTTAACTTGGATTTCTACCAATTTCTCACCACATGCATGTAGAAAATAAGCCAATTTGACAATTTTCAAACACTAATATAATACAAAATAAAATCAAGTTTTAACTTCATTTCGACATTATTTACCAAGGTTACCATATTAAAACTTGAATTTTTTTTCATTTCAAATATGCATGTGAAATATTAGGCAGCTCTTAAAACATTAAAATTTTCATGTCAAAATGACTTATTTCCATAGGTTAACCCCTTTGGAAATTGATCAATTTTCATGAAAGTTAAATTTTATAAGTTGGCCAATATTTTACATCCTTGTCGGGAATGATTAAGAATTGAGTTTTCAAAATGTTAAACTCTTCAAATATTGGATAAATGAAATTAAAAGATATTTTTAAAGGTTTTGATTCTTCTTGTTAGTGGGGATGTAGGTGTTTTCGAATGCAAAAATCTTAACTTTGATTTCTAACAATTTCTCACCACATGCATGCAGAAATAGGCCAAATAGATAATTTTCAAATACTAATATAATACAAACTAAAATCAAAATTTAACTTCGTTTTGACATTATTTGCCGAGGTTACCATATTAAAACCAGAATTTTTCATCATTTCAAAATGCATGTCAAATATTAGGAAAATCATAAAACGTTGAAATTTTAATGTCAAAATAACTTATTTCCATACGATAACCCCTTTGGAAATTGACCAATTTTGACATAAACATTAAATATTTTCAGTTCGCCAATATTTTACATGCTTGTTGGTAATGGCTATGAATTAAGTTTTCACAATGGTAAACCCTTCAAAGATTTGAGAAATGAAATTAAAAGACATTTTAAAGGTTTTAATTGTTCTTGTTAGTGGGGATGTATGTGCTTTCGAATGCTAAAATCTTAACTTGGATTTCTACCAATTTCTCACCACATGCATGCAGAAAGTAAGCCAATTTGACAATTTTCAAACACTAATATAATACAAAATAAAATCAAGTTTTAACTTCATTTCGACATTATTTACCAAGGTTACCATATTAAAACTTGAATTTTTTTTCATTTTAAATATGCATGTCAAATATTAGGCAGCTCTTAAAACATTTAAATTTTCATGTCAAAATGACTTATTTCCATATGTTAACCCCTTTGGAAATTGATCAATTTTCATGAAAGTTAAATTTTTTTAAGTTGGCCAATATTTTACATCCTTGTTGGGAATGATTAAGAATTGAGTTTTCAAAATGTTAAACTATTCAAATATTGGATAAATGAAATTAAAAGATATTTTTTAAAGGTTTTGATTCTTCTTGTTAGTGGGGATGTAGGTGCTTTCGAATGCAAAAATCTTAACTTTGATTTCTAACAATTTCTCACCACATGCATGCAGAAATAAGCCAATTAGATAATTTTCAAACACTAATATAATACAAACTAAAATCAAGTTTTAACTTCATTTTGACATTATTTGTCGAGGTTACCATAATAAAACCTGAATTTTTAATCATTTCAAAATGCATGTCAAATATTAGGAAAATCTTAAAACGTTGAAATTTTAATGTCAAAATAGCTTATTTCCATACGGTAACCCCTTTGGAAATTGACCAATTTTGACATAAACATTAAATATTTTCAGTTGGCCAATATTTTACATGCTTGTTGGTAATGGCTATGAATTAAGTTTTCACAATGGTAAACCCTTCAAAGATTTGAGAAATGAAATTAAAAGACATTTTAAAGGTTTTAATTGTTCTTGTTAGTGGGGATGTATGTGCTTTCGAATGCTAAAATCTTAACTTGGATTTCTACCAATTTCTCACCACATGCATGTAGAAAATAAGCCAATTTGACAATTTTCAAACACTAATATAATACAAAATAAAATCAAGTTTTAACTTCATTTCGACATTATTTACCAAGGTTACCATATTAAAACTTGAATTTTTTTTCATTTCAAATATGCATGTGAAATATTAGGCAGCTCTTAAAACATTAAAATTTTCATGTCAAAATGACTTATTTCCATAGGTTAACCCCTTTGGAAATTGATCAATTTTCATGAAAGTTAAATTTTATAAGTTGGCCAATATTTTACATCCTTGTCGGGAATGATTAAGAATTGAGTTTTCAAAATGTTAAACTCTTCAAATATTGGATAAATGAAATTAAAAGATATTTTTAAAGGTTTTGATTCTTCTTGTTAGTGGGGATGTAGGTGTTTTCGAATGCAAAAATCTTAACTTTGATTTCTAACAATTTCTCACCACATGCATGCAGAAATAGGCCAAATAGATAATTTTCAAATACTAATATAATACAAACTAAAATCAAAATTTAACTTCGTTTTGACATTATTTGCCGAGGTTACCATATTAAAACAAGAATTTTTCATCATTTCAAAATGCATGTCAAATATTAGGAAAATCATAAAACGTTGAAATTTTAATGTCAAAATAACTTATTTCCATACGATAACCCCTTTGGAAATTGACCAATTTTGACATAAACATTAAATATTTTCAGTTCGCCAATATTTTACATGCTTGTTGGTAATGGCTATGAATTAAGTTTTCACAATGGTAAACCCTTCAAAGATTTGAGAAATGAAATTAAAAGACATTTTAAAGGTTTTAATTGTTCTTGTTAGTGGGGATGTATGTGCTTTCGAATGCTAAAATCTTAACTTGGATTTCTACCAATTTCTCACCACATGCATGCAGAAAGTAAGCCAATTTGACAATTTTCAAACACTAATATAATACAAAATAAAATCAAGTTTTAACTTCATTTCGACATTATTTACCAAGGTTACCATATTAAAACTTGAATTTTTTTTCATTTTAAATATGCATGTCAAATATTAGGCAGCTCTTAAAACATTTAAATTTTCATGTCAAAATGACTTATTTCCATATGTTAACCCCTTTGGAAATTGATCAATTTTCATGAAAGTTAAATTTTTTAAGTTGGCCAATATTTTACATCCTTGTTGGGAATGATTAAGAATTGAGTTTTCAAAATGTTAAACTATTCAAATATTGGATAAATGAAATTAAAAGATATTTTTTAAAGGTTTTGATTCTTCTTGTTAGTGGGGATGTAGGTGCTTTCGAATGCAAAAATCTTAACTTTGATTTCTAACAATTTCTCACCACATGCATGCGAGAAATAAGCCAATTAGATAATTTTCAAACACTAATATAATACAAACTAAAATCAAGTTTTAACTTCATTTTGACATTATTTGTCGAGGTTACCATAATAAAACCTGAATTTTTAATCATTTCAAAATGCATGTCAAATATTAGGAAAATCTTAAAACGTTGAAATTTTAATGTCAAAATAGCTTATTTCCATACGGTAACCCCTTTGGAAATTGACCAATTTTGACATAAACATTAAATATTTTCAGTTCGCCAATATTTTACATGCTTGTTGGTAATGGCTATGAATTAAGTTTTCACAATGGTAAACCCTTCAAAGATTTGAGAAATGAAATTAAAAGACATTTTAAAGGTTTTAATTGTTCTTGTTAGTGGGGATGTATGTGCTTTCGAATGCTAAAATCTTAACTTGGATTTCTACCAATTTCTCACCACATGCATGTAGAAAATAAGCCAATTTGACAATTTTCAAACACTAATATAATACAAAATAAAATCAAGTTTTAACTTCATTTCGACATTATTTACCAAGGTTACCATATTAAAACTTGAATTTTTTTTCATTTCAAATATGCATGTGAAATATTAGGCAGCTCTTAAAACATTAAAATTTTCATGTCAAAATGACTTATTTCCATAGGTTAACCCCTTTGGAAATTGATCAATTTTCATGAAAGTTAAATTTTATAAGTTGGCCAATATTTTACATCCTTGTCGGGAATGATTAAGAATTGAGTTTTCAAAATGTTAAACTCTTCAAATATTGGATAAATGAAATTAAAAGATATTTTTAAAGGTTTTGATTCTTCTTGTTAGTGGGGATGTAGGTGTTTTCGAATGCAAAAATCTTAACTTTGATTTCTAACAATTTCTCACCACATGCATGCGGAAATAGGCCAAATAGATAATTTTCAAATACTAATATAATACAAACTAAAATCAAAATTTAACTTCGTTTTGACATTATTTGCCGAGGTTACCATATTAAAACAAGAATTTTTCATCATTTCAAAATGCATGTCAAATATTAGGAAAATCATAAAACGTTGAAATTTTAATGTCAAAATAACTTATTTCCATACGATAACCCCTTTGGAAATTGACCAATTTTGACATAAACATTAAATATTTTCGGTTCGCCAATATTTTACATGCTTGTTGGTAATGGCTATGAATTAAGTTTTCACAATGGTAAACCCTTCAAAGATTTGAGAAATGAAATTAAAAGACATTTTAAAGGTTTTAATTGTTCTTGTTAGTGGGGGATGTATGTGCTTTCGAATGCTAAAATCTTAACTTGGATTTCTACCAATTTCTCACCACATGCATGCAGAAAGTAAGCCAATTTAACAATTTTCAAACACTAATATAATACAAAATAAAATCAAGTTTTAACTTCATTTCGACATTATTTACCAAGGTTACCATATTAAAACTTGAATTTTTTTTCATTTTAAATATGCATGTCAAATATTAGGCAACTCTTAAAACATTTAAATTTTCATGTCAAAATGACTTATTTCCATATGTTAACCCCTTTGGAAATTGATCAATTTTCATGAAAGTTAAATTTTTTAAGTTGGCCAATATTTTACATCCTTGTTGGGAATGATTAAGAATTGAGTTTTCAAAATGTTAAACTATTCAAATATTGGATAAATGAAATTAAAAGATATTTTTTAAAGGTTTTGATTCTTCTTGTTAGTGGGGATGTAGGTGCTTTCGAATGCAAAAATCTTAACTTTGATTTCTAACAATTTCTCACCACATGCATGCAGAAATAAGCCAATTAGATAATTTTCAAACACTAATATAATACAAACTAAAATCAAGTTTTAACTTCATTTTGACATTATTTGTCGAGGTTACCATAATAAAACCTGAATTTTTAATCATTTCAAAATGCATGTCAAATATTAGGAAAATCTTAAAACGTTGAAATTTTAATGTCAAAATAGCTTATTTCCATACGGTAACCCCTTTGGAAATTGACCAATTTTGACATAAACATTAAATATTTTCAGTTCGCCAATATTTTACATGCTTGTTGGTAATGGCTATGAATTAAGTTTTCACAATGGTAAACCCTTCAAAGATTTGAGAAATGAAATTAAAAGACATTTTAAAGGTTTTAATTGTTCTTGTTAGTGGGGATGTATGTGCTTTCGAATGCTAAAATCTTAACTTGGATTTCTACCAATTTCTCACCACATGCATGTAGAAAATAAGCCAATTTGACAATTTTCAAACACTAATATAATACAAAATAAAATCAAGTTTTAACTTCATTTCGACATTATTTACCAAGGTTACCATATTAAAACTTGAATTTTTTTTCATTTCAAATATGCATGTGAAATATTAGGCAGCTCTTAAAACATTAAAATTTTCATGTCAAAATGACTTATTTCCATAGGTTAACCCCTTTGGAAATTGATCAATTTTCATGAATGTTAAATTTTATAAGTTGGCCAATATTTTACATCCTTGTCGGGAATGATTAAGAATTGAGTTTTCAAAATGTTAAACTCTTCAAATATTGGATAAATGAAATTAAAAGATATTTTTAAAGGTTTTGATTCTTCTTGTTAGTGGGGATGTAGGTGTTTTCGAATGCAAAAATCTTAACTTTGATTTCTAACAATTTCTCACCACATGCATGAGAAATAGGCCAAATAGATAATTTTCAAATACTAATATAATACAAACTAAAATCAAAATTTAACTTCGTTTTGACATTATTTGCCGAGGTTACCATATTAAAACCAGAATTTTTCATCATTTCAAAATGCATGTCAAATATTAGGAAAATCATAAAACGTTGAAATTTTAATGTCAAAATAACTTATTTCCATACGATAACCCCTTTGGAAATTGACCAATTTTGACATAAACATTAAATATTTTCAGTTCGCCAATATTTTACATGCTTGTTGGTAATGGCTATGAATTAAGTTTTCACAATGGTAAACCCTTCAAAGATTTGAGAAATGAAATTAAAAGACATTTTAAAGGTTTTAATTGTTCTTGTTAGTGGGGATGTATGTGCTTTCGAATGCTAAAATCTTAACTTGGATTTCTACCAATTTCTCACCACATGCATGTAGAAAGTAAGCCAATTTGACAATTTTCAAACACTAATATAATACAAAATAAAATCAAGTTTTAACTTCATTTCGACATTATTTACCAAGGTTACCATATTAAAACTTGAATTTTTTTTCATTTCAAATATGCATGTGAAATATTAGGCAGCTCTTAAAACATTAAAATTTTCATGTCAAAATGACTTATTTCCATAGGTTAACCCCTTTGGAAATTGATCAATTTTCATGAAAGTTAAATTTTATAAGTTGGCCAATATTTTACATCCTTGTCGGGAATGATTAAGAATTGAGTTTTCAAAATGTTAAACTCTTCAAATATTGGATAAATGAAATTAAAAGATATTTTTAAAGGTTTTGATTCTTCTTGTTAGTGGGGATGTAGGTGTTTTCGAATGCAAAAATCTTAACTTTGATTTCTAACAATTTCTCACCACATGCATGCGAGAAATAGGCCAAATAGATAATTTTCAAATACTAATATAATACAAACTAAAATCAAAATTTAACTTCGTTTTGACATTATTTGCCGAGGTTACCATATTAAAACCAGAATTTTTCATCATTTCAAAATGCATGTCAAATATTAGGAAAATCATAAAACGTTGAAATTTTAATGTCAAAATAACTTATTTCCATAGGATAACCCCTTTGGAAATTGACCAATTTTGACATAAACATTAAATATTTTCAGTTCGCCAATATTTTACATGCTTGTTGGTAATGGCTATGAATTAAGTTTTCACAATGGTAAACCCTTCAAAGATTTGAGAAATGAAATTAAAAGACATTTTAAAGGTTTTAATTGTTCTTGTTAGTGGGGATGTATGTGCTTTCGAATGCTAAAATCTTAACTTGGATTTCTACCAATTTCTCACCACATGCATGTAGAAAGTAAGCCAATTTGACAATTTTCAAACACTAATATAATACAAAATAAAATCAAGTTTTAACTTCATTTCGACATTATTTACCAAGGTTACCATATTAAAACTTGAATTTTTTTTCATTTCAAATATGCATGTGAAATATTAGGCAGCTCTTAAAACATTAAAATTTTCATGTCAAAATGACTTATTTCCATAGGTTAACCCCTTTGGAAATTGATCAATTTTCATGAAAGTTAAATTTTATAAGTTGGCCAATATTTTACATCCTTGTCGGGAATGATTAAGAATTGAGTTTTCAAAATGTTAAACTCTTCAAATATTGGATAAATGAAATTAAAAGATATTTTTAAAGGTTTTGATTCTTCTTGTTAGTGGGGATGTAGGTGTTTTCGAATGCAAAAATCTTAACTTTGATTTCTAACAATTTCTCACCACATGCATGCAGAAATAGGCCAAATAGATAATTTTCAAATACTAATATAATACAAACTAAAATCAAAATTTAACTTCGTTTTGACATTATTTGCCGAGGTTACCATATTAAAACCGAATTTTTCATCATTTCAAAATGCATGTCAAATATTAGGAAAATCATAAAACGTTGAAATTTTAATGTCAAAATAACTTATTTCCATACGATAACCCCTTTGGAAATTGACCAATTTTGACATAAACATTAAATATTTTCGGTTCGCCAATATTTTACATGCTTGTTGGTAATGGCTATGAATTAAGTTTTCACAATGGTAAACCCTTCAAAGATTTGAGAAATGAAATTAAAAGACATTTTAAAGGTTTTAATTGTTCTTGTTAGTGGGGATGTATGTGCTTTCGAATGCTAAAATCTTAACTTGGATTTCTACCAATTTCTCACCACATGCATGTAGAAAGTAAGCCAATTTGACAATTTTCAAACACTAATATAATACAAAATAAAATCAAGTTTTAACTTCATTTCGACATTATTTACCAAGGTTACCATATTAAAACTTGAATTTTTTTTCATTTCAAATATGCATGTGAAATATTAGGCAGCTCTTAAAACATTAAAATTTTCATGTCAAAATGACTTATTTCCATAGGTTAACCCCTTTGGAAATTGATCAATTTTCATGAAAGTTAAATTTTATAAGTTGGCCAATATTTTACATCCTTGTCGGGAATGATTAAGAATTGAGTTTTCAAAATGTTAAACTCTTCAAATATTGGATAAATGAAATTAAAAGATATTTTTAAAGGTTTTGATTCTTCTTGTTAGTGGGGATGTAGGTGTTTTCGAATGCAAAAATCTTAACTTTGATTTCTAACAATTTCTCACCACATGCATGCAGAAATAGGCCAAATAGATAATTTTCAAATACTAATATAATACAAACTAAAATCAAAATTTAACTTCGTTTTGACATTATTTGCCGAGGTTACCATATTAAAACCAGAATTTTTCATCATTTCAAAATGCATGTCAAATATTAGGAAAATCATAAAACGTTGAAATTTTAATGTCAAAATAACTTATTTCCATACGATAACCCCTTTGGAAATTGACCAATTTTGACATAAACATTAAATATTTTCAGTTCGCCAATATTTTACATGCTTGTTGGTAATGGCTATGAATTAAGTTTTCACAATGGTAAACCCTTCAAAGATTTGAGAAATGAAATTAAAAGACATTTTAAAGGTTTTAATTGTTCTTGTTAGTGGGGATGTATGTGCTTTCGAATGCTAAAATCTTAACTTGGATTTCTACCAATTTCTCACCACATGCATGTAGAAAGTAAGCCAATTTGACAATTTTCAAACACTAATATAATACAAAATAAAATCAAGTTTTAACTTCATTTCGACATTATTTACCAAGGTTACCATATTAAAACTTGAATTTTTTTTCATTTCAAATATGCATGTGAAATATTAGGCAACTCTTAAAACATTAAAATTTTCATGTCAAAATGACTTATTTCCATAGGTTAACCCCTTTGGAAATTGATCAATTTTCATGAAAGTTAAATTTTATAAGTTGGCCAATATTTTACATCCTTGTCGGGAATGATTAAGAATTGAGTTTTCAAAATGTTAAACTCTTCAAATATTGGATAAATGAAATTAAAAGATATTTTTAAAGGTTTTGATTCTTCTTGTTAGTGGGGATGTAGGTGTTTTCGAATGCAAAAATCTTAACTTTGATTTCTAACAATTTCTCACCACATGCATGCAGAAATAGGCCAAATAGATAATTTTCAAATACTAATATAATACAAACTAAAATCAAAATTTAACTTCGTTTTGACATTATTTGCCGAGGTTACCATATTAAAACCTGAATTTTTCATCATTTCAAAATGCATGTCAAATATTAGGAAAATCATAAAACGTTGAAATTTTAATGTCAAAATAACTTATTTCCATACGATAACCCCTTTGGAAATTGACCAATTTTGACATAAACATTAAATATTTTCAGTTCGCCAATATTTTACATGCTTGTTGGTAATGGCTATGAATTAAGTTTTCACAATGGTAAACCCTTCAAAGATTTGAGAAATGAAATTAAAAGACATTTTAAAGGTTTTAATTGTTCTTGTTAGTGGGGATGTATGTGCTTTCGAATGCTAAAATCTTAACTTGGATTTCTACCAATTTCTCACCACATGCATGTAGAAAGTAAGCCAATTTGACAATTTTCAAACACTAATATAATACAAAATAAAATCAAGTTTTAACTTCATTTCGACATTATTTACCAAGGTTACCATATTAAAACTTGAATTTTTTTTCATTTCAAATATGCATGTCAAATATTAGGCAGCTCTTAAAACATTAAAATTTTCATGTCAAAATGACTTATTTCCATAGGTTAACCCCTTTGGAAATTGATCAATTTTCATGAAAGTTAAATTTTATAAGTTGGCCAATATTTTACATCCTTGTCGGGAATGATTAAGAATTGAGTTTTCAAAATGTTAAACTCTTCAAATATTGGATAAATGAAATTAAAAGATATTTTTAAAGGTTTTGATTCTTCTTGTTAGTGGGGATGTAGGTGTTTTCGAATGCAAAAATCTTAACTTTGATTTCTAACAATTTCTCACCACTTGCATGCAGAAATAGGCCAAATAGATAATTTTCAAACACTAATATAATACAAACTAAAATCAAAATTTAACTTCATTTTGACATTATTTGTCGAGGTTACCATATTAAAACCTGAATTTTTCATCATTTCAAAATGCATGTCAAATATTAGGAAAATCATAAAACGTTGAAATTTTAATGTCAAAATAACTTATTTCCATACGATAACCCCTTTGGAAATTGACCAATTTTGACATAAACATTAAATATTTTCAGTTCGCCAATATTTTACATGCTTGTTGGTAATGGCTATGAATTAAGTTTTCACAATGGTAAACCCTTCAAAGATTTGAGAAATGAAATTAAAAGACATTTTAAAGGTTTTAATTGTTCTTGTTAGTGGGGATGTATGTGCTTTCGAATGCTAAAATCTTAACTTGGATTTCTACCAATTTCTCACCACATGCATGTAGAAAGTAAGCCAATTTGACAATTTTCAAACACTAATATAATACAAAATAAAATCAAGTTTTAACTTCATTTCGACATTATTTACCAAGGTTACCATATTAAAACTTGAATTTTTTTTCATTTCAAATATGCATGTGAAATATTAGGCAGCTCTTAAAACATTAAAATTTTCATGTCAAAATGACTTATTTCCATAGGTTAACCCCTTTGGAAATTGATCAATTTTCATGAAAGTTAAATTTTATAAGTTGGCCAATATTTTACATCCTTGTCGGGAATGATTAAGAATTGAGTTTTCAAAATGTTAAACTCTTCAAATATTGGATAAATGAAATTAAAAGATATTTTTAAAGGTTTTGATTCTTCTTGTTAGTGGGGATGTAGGTGTTTTCGAATGCAAAAATCTTAACTTTGATTTCTAACAATTTCTCACCACATGCATGCGAAATAAGCCAAATAGATAATTTTCAAACACTAATATAATACAAACTAAAATCAAAATTTAACTTCATTTTGACATTATTTGCCGAGGTTACCATATTAAAACCAGAATTTTTCATCATTTCAAAATGCATGTCAAATATTAGGAAAATCATAAAACGTTGAAATTTTAATGTCAAAATAACTTATTTCCATACGATAACCCCTTTGGAAATTGACCAATTTTGACATAAACATTAAATATTTTCGGTTCGCCAATATTTTACATGCTTGTTGGTAATGGCTATGAATTAAGTTTTCACAATGGTAAACCCTTCAAAGATTTGAGAAATGAAATTAAAAGACATTTTAAAGGTTTTAATTGTTCTTGTTAGTGGGGATGTATGTGCTTTCGAATGCTAAAATCTTAACTTGGATTTCTACCAATTTCTCACCACATGCATGTAGAAAGTAAGCCAATTTGACAATTTTCAAACACTAATATAATACAAAATAAAATCAAGTTTTAACTTCATTTCGACATTATTTACCAAGGTTACCATATTAAAACTTGAATTTTTTTTCATTTCAAATATGCATGTCAAATATTAGGCGGCTCTTAAAACATTAAAATTTTCATGTCAAAATGACTTATTTCCATATGTTAACCCCTTTGGAAATTGATCAATTTTCATGAAAGTTAAATTTTTTAAGTTGGCCAATATTTTACATCCTTGTCGGGAATGATTAAGAATTGAGTTTTCAAAATGTTAAACTCTTCAAATATTGGATAAATGAAATTAAAAGATATTTTTAAAGGTTTTGATTCTTCTTGTTAGTGGGGATGTAGGTGTTTTCGAATGCAAAAATCTTAACTTTGATTTCTAACAATTTCTCACCACATGCATGCAGAAATAGGCCAATTAGATAATTTTCAAACACTAATATAATACAAACTAAAATCAAATTTTAACTTCATTTTGACATTATTTGTCGAGGTTACCATATTAAAACCTGAATTTTTCATCATTTCAAAATGCATGTCAAATATTAGGAAAATCTTAAAACGTTGAAATTTTAATGTCAAAATAACTTATTTCCATACGATAACCCCTTTGGAAATTGACCAATTTTGACATAAACATTAAATATTTTCGGTTCGCCAATATTTTACATGCTTGTTGGTAATGGCTATGAATTAAGTTTTCACAATGGTAAACCCTTCAAAGATTTGAGAAATGAAATTAAAAGACATTTTAAAGGTTTTAATTGTTCTTGTTAGTGGGGATGTATGTGCTTTCGAATGCTAAAATCTTAACTTGGATTTCTACCAATTTCTCACCACATGCATGTAGAAAGTAAGCCAATTTGACAATTTTCAAACACTAATATAATACAAAATAAAATCAAGTTTTAACTTCATTTCGACATTATTTACCAAGGTTACCATATTAAAACTTGAATTTTTTTTCATTTCAAATATGCATGTGAAATATTAGGCAACTCTTAAAACATTAAAATTTTCATGTCAAAATGACTTATTTCCATAGGTTAACCCCTTTGGAAATTGATCAATTTTCATGAAAGTTAAATTTTATAAGTTGGCCAATATTTTACATCCTTGTCGGGAATGATTAAGAATTGAGTTTTCAAAATGTTAAACTCTTCAAATATTGGATAAATGAAATTAAAAGATATTTTTAAAGGTTTTGATTCTTCTTGTTAGTGGGGATGTAGGTGTTTTCGAATGCAAAAATCTTAACTTTGATTTCTAACAATTTCTCACCACATGCATGCGGAAATAGGCCAAATAGATAATTTTCAAATACTAATATAATACAAACTAAAATCAAAATTTAACTTCGTTTTGACATTATTTGCCGAGGTTACCATATTAAAACCAAGAATTTTTCATCATTTCAAAATGCATGTCAAATATTAGGAAAATCATAAAACGTTGAAATTTTAATGTCAAAATAACTTATTTCCATACGATAACCCCTTTGGAAATTGACCAATTTTGACATAAACATTAAATATTTTCGGTTCGCCAATATTTTACATGCTTGTTGGTAATGGCTATGAATTAAGTTTTCACAATGGTAAACCCTTCAAAGATTTGAGAAATGAAATTAAAAGACATTTTAAAGGTTTTAATTGTTCTTGTTAGTGGGGATGTATGTGCTTTCGAATGCTAAAATCTTAACTTGGATTTCTACCAATTTCTCACCACATGCATGTAGAAAGTAAGCCAATTTGACAATTTTCAAACACTAATATAATACAAAATAAAATCAAGTTTTAACTTCATTTCGACATTATTTACCAAGGTTACCATATTAAAACTTGAATTTTTTTTCATTTCAAATATGCATGTCAAATATTAGGCAACTCTTAAAACATTAAAATTTTCATGTCAAAATGACTTATTTCCATAGGTTAACCCCTTTGGAAATTGATCAATTTTCATGAAAGTTAAATTTTATAAGTTGGCCAATATTTTACATCCTTGTCGGGAATGATTAAGAATTGAGTTTTCAAAATGTTAAACTCTTCAAATATTGGATAAATGAAATTAAAAGATATTTTTAAAGGTTTTGATTCTTCTTGTTAGTGGGGATGTAGGTGTTTTCGAATGCAAAAATCTTAACTTTGATTTCTAACAATTTCTCACCACATGCATGCGAGAAATAGGCCAAATAGATAATTTTCAAACACTAATATAATACAAACTAAAATCAAAATTTAACTTCATTTTGACATTATTTGCCGAGGTTACCATATTAAAACCAAAATTTTTCATCATTTCAAAATGCATGTCAAATATTAGGAAAATCATAAAACGTTGAAATTTTAATGTCAAAATAACTTATTTCCATACGATAACCCCTTTGGAAATTGACCAATTTTGACATAAACATTAAATATTTTCGGTTCGCCAATATTTTACATGCTTGTTGGTAATGGCTATGAATTAAGTTTTCACAATGGTAAACCCTTCAAAGATTTGAGAAATGAAATTAAAAGACATTTTAAAGGTTTTAATTGTTCTTGTTAGTGGGGATGTATGTGCTTTCGAATGCTAAAATCTTAACTTGGATTTCTACCAATTTCTCACCACATGCATGTAGAAAGTAAGCCAATTTGACAATTTTCAAACACTAATATAATACAAAATAAAATCAAGTTTTAACTTCATTTCGACATTATTTACCAAGGTTACCATATTAAAACTTGAATTTTTTTTCATTTCAAATATGCATGTGAAATATTAGGCAGCTCTTAAAACATTAAAATTTTCATGTCAAAATGACTTATTTCCATAGGTTAACCCCTTTGGAAATTGATCAATTTTCATGAAAGTTAAATTTTATAAGTTGGCCAATATTTTACATCCTTGTCGGGAATGATTAAGAATTGAGTTTTCAAAATGTTAAACTCTTCAAATATTGGATAAATGAAATTAAAAGATATTTTTAAAGGTTTTGATTCTTCTTGTTAGTGGGGATGTAGGTGTTTTCGAATGCAAAAATCTTAACTTTGATTTCTAACAATTTCTCACCACATGCATGCGAGAAATAGGCCAAATAGATAATTTTCAAATACTAATATAATACAAACTAAAATCAAAATTTAACTTCGTTTTGACATTATTTGCCGAGGTTACCATATTAAAACCTGAATTTTTCATCATTTCAAAATGCATGTCAAATATTAGGAAAATCATAAAACGTTGAAATTTTAATGTCAAAATAACTTATTTCCATACGATAACCCCTTTGGAAATTGACCAATTTTGACATAAACATTAAATATTTTCGGTTCGCCAATATTTTACATGCTTGTTGGTAATGGCTATGAATTAAGTTTTCACAATGGTAAACCCTTCAAAGATTTGAGAAATGAAATTAAAAGACATTTTAAAGGTTTTAATTGTTCTTGTTAGTGGGGATGTATGTGCTTTCGAATGCTAAAATCTTAACTTGGATTTCTACCAATTTCTCACCACATGCATGTAGAAAGTAAGCCAATTTGACAATTTTCAAACACTAATATAATACAAAATAAAATCAAGTTTTAACTTCATTTCGACATTATTTACCAAGGTTACCATATTAAAACTTGAATTTTTTTTCATTTCAAATATGCATGTGAAATATTAGGCAACTCTTAAAACATTAAAATTTTCATGTCAAAATGACTTATTTCCATAGGTTAACCCCTTTGGAAATTGATCAATTTTCATGAAAGTTAAATTTTATAAGTTGGCCAATATTTTACATCCTTGTCGGGAATGATTAAGAATTGAGTTTTCAAAATGTTAAACTCTTCAAATATTGGATAAATGAAATTAAAAGATATTTTTAAAGGTTTTGATTCTTCTTGTTAGTGGGGATGTAGGTGTTTTCGAATGCAAAAATCTTAACTTTGATTTCTAACAATTTCTCACCACATGCATGCGAGAAATAGGCCAAATAGATAATTTTCAAATACTAATATAATACAAACTAAAATCAAAATTTAACTTCGTTTTGACATTATTTGCCGAGGTTACCATATTAAAACCAAGAATTTTTCATCATTTCAAAATGCATGTCAAATATTAGGAAAATCATAAAACGTTGAAATTTTAATGTCAAAATAACTTATTTCCATACGATAACCCCTTTGGAAATTGACCAATTTTGACATAAACATTAAATATTTTCAGTTCGCCAATATTTTACATGCTTGTTGGTAATGGCTATGAATTAAGTTTTCACAATGGTAAACCCTTCAAAGATTTGAGAAATGAAATTAAAAGACATTTTAAAGGTTTTAATTGTTCTTGTTAGTGGGGATGTATGTGCTTTCGAATGCTAAAATCTTAACTTGGATTTCTACCAATTTCTCACCACATGCATGTAGAAAGTAAGCCAATTTGACAATTTTCAAACACTAATATAATACAAAATAAAATCAAGTTTTAACTTCATTTCGACATTATTTACCAAGGTTACCATATTAAAACTTGAATTTTTTTTCATTTCAAATATGCATGTCAAATATTAGGCAGCTCTTAAAACATTTAAATTTTCATGTCAAAATGACTTATTTCCATATGTTAACCCCTTTGGAAATTGATCAATTTTCATGAAAGTTAAATTTTTTAAGTTGGCCAATATTTTACATCCTTGTTGGGAATGATTAAGAATTGAGTTTTCAAAATGTTAAACTATTCAAATATTGGATAAATGAAATTAAAAGATATTTTTTAAAGGTTTTGATTCTTCTTGTTAGTGGGGATGTAGGTGCTTTCGAATGCAAAAATCGTAACTTTGATTTCTAACAATTTCTCACCACTTGCATGCAGAAATAAGCCAATTAGATAATTTTCAAACACTAATATAATACAAACTAAAATCAAGTTTTAACTTCATTTTGACATTATTTGTCGAGGTTACCATAATAAAACCTGAATTTTTAATCATTTCAAAATGCATGTCAAATATTAGGAAAATCTTAAAACGTTGAAATTTTAATGTCAAAATAGCTTATTTCCATACGGTAACCCCTTTGGAAATTGACCAATTTTGACATAAACATTAAATATTTTCAGTTCGCCAATATTTTGCATGCTTGTTGGTAATGGCTATGAATTAAGTTTTCACAATGGTAAACCCTTCAAAGATTTGAGAAATGAAATTAAAAGACATTTTAAAGGTTTTAATTATTCTTGTTAGTGGGGATGTATGTGCTTTCGAATGCTAAAATCTTAACTTGGATTTCTACCAATTTCTCACCACATGCATGTAGAAAGTAAGCCAATTTGACAATTTTCAAACACTAATATAATACAAAATAAAATCAAGTTTTAACTTCATTTCGACATTATTTACCAAGGTTACCATATTAAAACTTGAATTTTTTTTCATTTCAAATATGCATGTGAAATATTAGGCAGCTCTTAAAACATTAAAATTTTCATGTCAAAATGACTTATTTCCATAGGTTAACCCCTTTGGAAATTGATCAATTTTCATGAAAGTTAAATTTTATAAGTTGGCCAATATTTTACATCCTTGTCGGGAATGATTAAGAATTGAGTTTTCAAAATGTTAAACTCTTCAAATATTGGATAAATGAAATTAAAAGATATTTTTAAAGGTTTTGATTCTTCTTGTTAGTGGGGATGTAGGTGTTTTCGAATGCAAAAATCTTAACTTTGATTTCTAACAATTTCTCACCACATGCATGCGAGAAATAGGCCAAATAGATAATTTTCAAATACTAATATAATACAAACTAAAATCAAAATTTAACTTCGTTTTGACATTATTTGCCGAGGTTACCATATTAAAACCAGAATTTTTCATCATTTCAAAATGCATGTCAAATATTAGGAAAATCATAAAACGTTGAAATTTTAATGTCAAAATAACTTATTTCCATACGATAACCCCTTTGGAAATTAACCAATTTTGACATAAACATTAAATATTTTCAGTTCGCCAATATTTTACATGCTTGTTGGTAATGGCTAAGAATTAAGTTTTCACAATGGTAAACCCTTCAAAGATTTGAGAAATGAAATTAAAAGACATTTTAAAGGTTTTAATTGTTCTTGTTAGTGGGGATGTATGTGCTTTCGAATGCTAAAATCTTAACTTGGATTTCTACCAATTTCTCACCACATGCATGTAGAAAGTAAGCCAATTTGACAATTTTCAAACACTAATATAATACAAAATAAAATCAAGTTTTAACTTCATTTCGACATTATTTACCAAGGTTACCATATTAAAACTTGAATTTTTTTCATTTTAAATATGCATGTCAAATATTAGGCAACTTTTAAAACATTGAAATTTTCATGTCAAAAATGACTTATTTCCATAGGTTAACCCCTTTGGAAATTGATCAATTTTCATGAAAGTTAAATTTTATAAGTTGGCCAATATTTTACATCCTTGTCGGGAATGATTAAGAATTGAGTTTTCAAAATGTTAAACTCTTCAAATATTGGATAAATGAAATTAAAAAGATATTTTTAAAGGTTTTGATTCTTCTTGTTAGTGGGGATGTAGGTGTTTTCGAATGCAAAAATCTTAACTTTGATTTCTAACAATTTCTCACCACATGCATGCGATAAATAGGCCAAATAGATAATTTTCAAATACTAATATAATACAAACTAAAATCAAAATTTAACTTCGTTTTGACATTATTTGCCGAGGTTACCATATTAAAACCAAAATTTTTCATCATTTCAAAATGCATGTCAAATATTAGGAAAATCATAAAACGTTGAAATTTTAATGTCAAAATAACTTATTTCCATACGATAACCCCTTTGGAAATTGACCAATTTTGACATAAACATTAAATATTTTCAGTTCGCCAATATTTTACATGCTTGTTGGTAATGGCTATGAATTAAGTTTTCACAATGGTAAACCCTTCAAAGATTTGAGAAATGAAATTAAAAGACATTTTAAAGGTTTTAATTGTTCTTGTTAGTGGGGATGTATGTGCTTTCGAATGCTAAAATCTTAACTTGGATTTCTACCAATTTCTCACCACATGCATGTAGAAAGTAAGCCAATTTGACAATTTTCAAACACTAATATAATACAAAATAAAATCAAGTTTTAACTTCATTTCGACATTATTTACCAAGGTTACCATATTAAAACTTGAATTTTTTTTCATTTCAAATATGCATGTGAAATATTAGGCAACTCTTAAAACATTAAAATTTTCATGTCAAAATGACTTATTTCCATAGGTTAACCCCTTTGGAAATTGATCAATTTTCATGAAAGTTAAATTTTATAAGTTGGCCAATATTTTACATCCTTGTCGGGAATGATTAAGAATTGAGTTTTCAAAATGTTAAACTCTTCAAATATTGGATAAATGAAATTAAAAGATATTTTTAAAGGTTTTGATTCTTCTTGTTAGTGGGGATGTAGGTGTTTTCGAATGCAAAAATCTTAACTTTGATTTCTAACAATTTCTCACCACATGCATGCAGAAATAAGCTAATTAGATAATTTTCAAACACTAATATAATACAAACTATAATCAAGTTTTAACTTCATTTTGACATTATTTGCCGAGGTTACCATATTAAAACCAGAATTTTTCATCATTTCAAAATGCATGTCAAATATTAGGATTTATCATAAAATGTTGAAATTTTAATGTCAAAATAACTTATTTCCATACGATAACCCCTTTGGAAATTGACCAATTTTGACATAAACATTAAATATTTTCAGTTCGCCAATATTTTACATGCTTGTTGGTAATGGCTATGAATTAAGTTTTCACAATGGTAAACCCTTCAAAGATTTGAGAAATGAAATTAAAAGACATTTTAAAGGTTTTAATTGTTCTTGTTAGTGGGGATGTATGTGCTTTCGAATGCTAAAATCTTAACTTGGATTTCTACCAATTTCTCACCACATGCATGTAGAAAAGTAAGCCAATTTGACAATTTTCAAACACTAATATAATACAAAATAAAATCAAGTTTTAACTTCATTTCGACATTATTTACCAAGGTTACCATATTAAAACTTGAATTTTTTTTCATTTTAAATATGCATGTCAAATATTAGGCGACTCTTAAAACATTTAAATTTTCATGTCAAAATGACTTATTTCCATATGTTAACCCCTTTGGAAATTGATCAATTTTCATGAAAGTTAAATTTTTTAAGTTGGCCAATATTTTACATCCTTGTTGGGAATGATTAAGAATTGAGTTTTCAAAATGTTAAACTATTCAAATATTGGATAAATGAAATTAAAAGATATTTTTTAAAGGTTTTGATTCTTCTTGTTAGTGGGGATGTAGGTGTTTTCGAATGCAAAAATCTTAACTTTGATTTCTAACAATTTCTCACCACATGCATGCGAGAAATAAGCCAATTAGATAATTTTCAAACACTAATATAATACAAACTAAAATCAAGTTTTAACTTCATTTTGACATTATTTGTCGAGGTTACCATAATAAAACCCGAATTTTTAATCATTTCAAAATGCATGTCAAATATTAGGAAAATCTTAAAACGTTGAAATTTTAATGTCAAAATAGCTTATTTCCATACGGTAACCCCTTTGGAAATTGACCAATTTTGACATAAACATTAAATATTTTCGCTCGCCAATATTTTACATGCTTTGTTGGTAATGGCTATGAATTAAGTTTTCACAATGGTAAACCCTTCAAAGATTTGAGAAATGAAATTAAAAGACATTTTAAAGGTTTTAATTGTTCTTGTTAGTGGGGATGTATGTGCTTTCGAATGCTAAAATCTTAACTTGGATTTCTACCAATTTCTCACCACATGCATGTAGAAAATAAGCCAATTTGACAATTTTCAAACACTAATATAATACAAAATAAAATCAAGTTTTAACTTCATTTCGACATTATTTACCAAGGTTACCATATTAAAACTTGAATTTTTTTTCATTTCAAATATGCATATGAAATATTAGGCAGCTCTTAAAACATTAAAATTTTCATGTCAAAATGACTTATTTCCATAGGTTAACCCCTTTGGAAATTGATCAATTTTCATGAAAGTTAAATTTTATAAGTTGGCCAATATTTTACATCCTTGTCGGGAATGATTAAGAATTGAGTTTTCAAAATGTTAAACTCTTCAAATATTGGATAAATGAAATTAAAAGATATTTTTAAAGGTTTTGATTCTTCTTGTTAGTGGGGATGTAGGTGTTTTCGAATGCAAAAATCTTAACTTTGATTTCTAACAATTTCTCACCACATGCATGCGAGAAATAGGCCAAATAGATAATTTTCAAATACTAATATAATACAAACTAAAATCAAAATTTAACTTCGTTTTGACATTATTTGCCGAGGTTACCATATTAAAACAAGAATTTTTCATCATTTCAAAATGCATGTCAAATATTAGGAAAATCATAAAACGTTGAAATTTTAATGTCAAAATAACTTATTTCCATACGATAACCCCTTTGGAAATTGACCAATTTTGACATAAACATTAAATATTTTCGGTTCGCCAATATTTTACATGCTTGTTGGTAATGGCTATGAATTAAGTTTTCCAATGGTAAACCCTTCAAAGATTTGAGAAATGAAATTAAAAGACATTTTAAAGGTTTTAATTGTTCTTGTTAGTGGGGGATGTATGTGCTTTCGAATGCTAAAATCTTAACTTGGATTTCTACCAATTTCTCACCACATGCATGCAGAAAGTAAGCCAATTTAACAATTTTCAAACACTAATATAATACAAAATAAAATCAAGTTTTAACTTCATTTCGACATTATTTACCAAGGTTACCATATTAAAACTTGAATTTTTTTTCATTTTAAATATGCATGTCAAATATTAGGCGACTCTTAAAACATTTAAATTTTCATGTCAAAATGACTTATTTCCATATGTTAACCCCTTTGGAAATTGATCAATTTTCATGAAAGTTAAATTTTTTAAGTTGGCCAATATTTTACATCCTTGTTGGGAATGATTAAGAATTGAGTTTTCAAAATGTTAAACTATTCAAATATTGGATAAATGAAATTAAAAGATATTTTTTAAAGGTTTTGATTCTTCTTGTTAGTGGGGATGTAGGTGCTTTCGAATGCAAAAATCTTAACTTTGATTTCTAACAATTTCTCACCACATGCATGCGAGAAATAAGCCAATTAGATAATTTTCAAACACTAATATAATACAAACTAAAATCAAGTTTTAACTTCATTTTGACATTATTTGTCGAGGTTACCATAATAAAACCTGAATTTTTAATCATTTCAAAATGCATGTCAAATATTAGGAAAATCTTAAAACGTTGAAATTTTAATGTCAAAATAGCTTATTTCCATACGGTAACCCCTTTGGAAATTGACCAATTTTGACATAAACATTAAATATTTTCGGTTGGCCAATATTTTACATGCTTGTTGGTAATGGCTATGAATTAAGTTTTCACAATGGTAAACCCTTCAAAGATTTGAGAAATGAAATTAAAAGACATTTTAAAGGTTTTAATTGTTCTTGTTAGTGGGGATGTATGTGCTTTCGAATGCTAAAATCTTAACTTGGATTTCTACCAATTTCTCACCACATGCATGTAGAAAATAAGCCAATTTGACAATTTTCAAACACTAATATAATACAAAATAAAATCAAGTTTTAACTTCATTTCGACATTATTTACCAAGGTTACCATATTAAAACTTGAATTTTTTTTTCATTTCAAATATGCATGTGAAATATTAGGCGGCTCTTAAAACATTAAAATTTTCATGTCAAAATGACTTATTTCCATAGGTTAACCCCTTTGGAAATTGATCAATTTTCATGAAAGTTAAATTTTATAAGTTGGCCAATATTTTACATCCTTGTCGGGAATGATTAAGAATTGAGTTTTCAAAATGTTAAACTCTTCAAATATTGGATAAATGAAATTAAAAGATATTTTTAAAGGTTTTGATTCTTCTTGTTAGTGGGGATGTAGGTGTTTTCGAATGCAAAAATCTTAACTTTGATTTCTAACAATTTCTCACCACATGCATGCGAAATAGGCCAAATAGATAATTTTCAAATACTAATATAATACAAACTAAAATCAAAATTTAACTTCGTTTTGACATTATTTGCCGAGGTTACCATATTAAAACCGAGAATTTTTTCATCATTTCAAAATGCATGTCAAATATTAGGAAAATCATAAAACGTTGAAATTTTAATGTCAAAATAACTTATTTCCATACGATAACCCCTTTGGAAATTGACCAATTTTGACATAAACATTAAATATTTTTGAGTTCGCCAATATTTTACATGCTTGTTGGTAATGGCTAAGAATTAAGTTTTCACAATGGTAAACCCTTCAAAGATTTGAGAAATGAAATTAAAAGACATTTTAAAGGTTTTAATTGTTCTTGTTAGTGGGGATGTATGTGCTTTCGAATGCTAAAATCTTAACTTGGATTTCTACCAATTTCTCACCACATGCATGGAGAAAGTAAACCAATTTGACAATTTTCAAACACTAATATAATACAAAATAAAATCAAGTTTTAACTTCATTTCGACATTATTTACCAAGGTTACCATATTAAAACTTGAATTTTTTTTCATTTCAAATATGCATGTGAAATATTAGGCAGCTCTTAAAACATTAAAATTTTCATGTCAAAATGACTTATTTCCATAGGTTAACCCCTTTGGAAATTGATCAATTTTCATGAAAGTTAAATTTTATAAGTTGGCCAATATTTTACATCCTTGTTCGGGAATGATTAAGAATTGAGTTTTCAAAATGTTAAACTCTTCAAATATTGGATAAATGAAATTAAAAGATATTTTTAAAGGTTTTGATTCTTCTTGTTAGTGGGGATGTAGGTGCTTTTCGAATGCAAAAATCTTAACTTTGATTTCTAACAATTTCTCACCACATGCATGCGAAAATAGGCCAAATAGATAATTTTTCAAACACTAATATAATACAAACTAAAATCAAAATTTAACTTCATTTTGACATTATTTTCCGAGGTTACCATATTAAAACGAATTTTTCATCATTTCAAAATGCATGTCAAATATTAGGAAAATCATAAAACGTTGAAATTTTAATGTCAAAATAACTTATTTCCATAGGATAACCCCTTTAGAAATTGACCAATTTTGACATAAACATTAAATATTTTCAGTTGGCCAATATTTTACATGCTTGTTGGTAATGGCTAAGAATTAAGTTTTCACAATGGTAAACCCTTCAAAGATTTGAGAAATGAAATTAAAAGACATTTTAAAGGTTTTAATTGTTCTTGTTAGTGGGGATGTATGTGCTTTCGAATGCTAAAATCTTAACTTGGATTTCTACCAATTTCTCACCACATGCATGTAGAGAAAGTAAGCCAATTTGACAATTTTCAAACACTAATATAATACAAAATAAATCAAGTTTTAACTTCATTTCGACATTATTTACCAAGGTTACCATATTAAAACTTGAACTTTTAGTCATTTCAAATATGCATGTCAAATATTACGCAGCTTTTAAAACATTGAAATTTTCATGTCAAAAATGACTTATTTCCATAGGTTAACCCCCTTTGGAAATTGATCAATTTTCATGAAAGTTAAATTTTATAAGTTGGCCAATATTTTACATCCTTGTCGAGAATGATTAAGAATTGAGTTTTCAAAATGTTAAACTCTTCAAATATTGGATAAATGAAATTAAAAGATATTTTTAAAGGTTTTGATTCTTCTTGTTAGTGGGGATGTAGGTGTTTTCGAATGCAAAAATCTTAACTTTGATTTCTAACAATTTCTCACCACATGCATGCGAGAAATAAGCTGTAAATAGATAATTTTCAAATACTAATATAATACAAACTAAAAATCAAAATTTAACTTCATTTTGACATTTATTTGCAGAAGTTACCATATTAAAACCCGAATTTTTCATCATTTCAAAATGCATCAAATATTAGGAAAATCATAAAACGTTGAAATTTTAATGTCAAAATAACTTATTTCATTACGATAACCCCTTTGGAATTCAACCAATTTGAGCAAGCATTAAATATTTTCAGTTCGATAATATTTTACATGCTTGTTGGTAATGGCTAAGAATTGAAGTTGTCACAATGGTAAACCCTTCAAAGATTTGAGAAATGAAATTAAAAGACATTTTAAAGGTTTTAATTGTTCTTGTTAGTGGGGATGTATGTGCTTTTTCGAATGCTAAAATCTTAACTTGGATTTCTACCAATTTCTCACCACATGCATGTTGAAAGTAAGCCAATTTGACAATTTTCAAACACTAATATAATACAAAATAAAATCAAGTTTTAACTTCATTTCGACATTATTTACCAAGGTTACCATATTAAAACTTGAATTTTTTTCATTTCAAATATGCATGTCAAATATTACGCGGGTTTAAAAACATTGAAATTTTCATGTCAAAATGACTTATTTCCATAAGTTAGCCTTTGGAAATTGATCAATTTTCATGAAAGTTAAAAATTTTTTTAAGTTGGCCAATATTTTACATCCTTGTCGGGAATGATTAAGAATTGAGTTTTCAAAATGTTAAACTCTTCAAATATTGGATAAATGAAATTAAAAGATATTTTTAAAGGTTTTGATTCTTCTTGTTAATGGGGATGTAGGTGTTTTCGAATGCAAAAATCTTAACTTTGATTTCTAACAATTTCTCACCACATGCATGCAGAAATAGGCCAAATAGATAATTTTCAAACACTAATATAATACAAACTAAAATCAAAATTTAACTTCATTTTGACATTATTTCTAAGGTTACCATATTAAAACCGAATTTTTTCATCATTTCAAAATGCATGTCAAATATTAGGAAAATCATAAAACGTTGAAATTTTAATGTCAAAATAACTTATTTCCATACGATAACCCCTTTGGAAATTAACCAATTTTGACATAAACATTAAATATTTTCGATCGTCAATATTTTACATGCTTGTTTTGGTAATGGCTAAGAATTAAGTTTTTCACAATGGTAACCCTTCAAAGCTTTGAGAAATGAAATTAAAAGACATTTTAAAGGTTTTAATTGTTCATTAGTGGGGATGTATGTGCTTTCGAATGCTAAAATCTTAACTTGGATTTCTACCAATTTCTCACCACATGCATGTAGAAAGTAAGCCAATTTGACAATTTTCAAACACTAATATAATACAAAATAAATCAAGTTTTAACTTCATTTCGACATTGTTTACCGAGTTACCATATTAAAACTTGAATTTTTTTTCATTTCAAATATGCATGTGAAATATTAGGCAGCTCTTAAAACATTAAAATTTTCATGTCAAAATGACTTATTTCCATAGGTTAACCCCTTTGGAAATTGATCAATTTTCATGAAAGTTAATTTATAAGTTGGCCAATATTTTACATCCTTGTCGGGAATGATTAAGAATTGAGTTTTCAAAATGTTAAACTCTTCAAATATTGGATAAATGAAATTAAAAAAGATATTTTTAAAGGTTTTGATTCTTCTTGTTAGTGGGGATGTAGGTGTTTTCGAATGCAAAAATCTTAACTTTGATTTCTAACAATTTCTCACCACTTAAGTACGAGAAATAGGCCAAATAGACTAATTTTCAAACACTAATATAATACAAACTAAAATCAAATTTTAACTTCATTTTGACATTATTGTCGAGGTACCATATTAAAACAGAATTTTCATCATTTCAAAATGCATGTCAAATATTAGGAAAATCTTAAAACGTTGAAATTTTAATGTCAATATAGCTTATTTCCGTACGGTAACCCCTTTAGGAAATTAATTTGACAGTAAACATGTAAATATTTTCGGTTAGCTAATATTTTACATGCTTGTTGGTAATGGCTATAAATTAAGTTTTCACAATGGTAAACCCTTCAAAGATTTGAGAAATGAAATTAAAAGACATTTTAAAGGTTTTAATTATTCTTGTTAGTGGGGATGTATGTGCTTTCGAATGCTAAAATCTTAACATGGATTTATAATTTCTCACCATTGCATGTAGAAAACAGCCAATTTGACAATTTTCAAACAGCGAAAATATATTACAAAATAAATCAAGTTTTAACTTCATTTCGACATTATTTACCAAGGTTACCATATTAAAACTTGAGCTTTTAGTCATTTCAAATATGCATGTCAAATATTACGCGGCTTTTAAAACATTGAAATGTTAAATGCATAAAAATGACTTATTTCATTAGGTTAACCTTTGAAATTAACCAATTTTGATGTGAAAATTAAATTTTTAAATTGGCCAATATTTTACATCCTTTGTTGGGAATGATTAAAATTGAGTTTTCAAAATGTTAGCTCTTCAAATATTGGATAAATGAAATTAAGATATTTTTTAAAGGTTTTGATTCTTCTTGTTAGTGGGGATGCTAGGTGCTTTCAATTGCAAAAATCTTAACTTTGATTTAACAATTTCTCACCACTTTGCATGCGAGAAATGAATGAAGATAGATAATTTTCAAACACTTTAATATAATACAAGCTAAAGTGAAAATTTAATTCATTTTGACATTGTTACGCAGGAATTTACCATATTGAAACAAATTTTCATCATTTTCAAAATGCATGTCAAATATTAGGGAAAATCT